>WKFP01014803.1:236134-251626 GCA_011057875.1 Pterocles orientalis | reverse complement strand
GGGAGACAGTGTCAAATGCTTTTCTGAAATCGAGATAGACCACATCTACTGCTTTGCCATCATCTATCCACCTGGTAATATCCTCATAAAAGGCTATCAGGTTGGTCAAGCATGACTTCCCTTTGGTGAAGCCATGTTGACTGCCTCTAACGACCTTCTTATCCCTGATATGCCTAGAGAGAGCATCAAGAATAAGTTGTTCCATCACCTTTCCAGGGATGGAGGTGAGGCTGACCGGTCTATAGTTACCCGGGTCCTCCTTCTTGCCCTTTTTGAAGACTGGTGTGACATTTGCTTTTCTCCAGTCCTCAGGCACCTCCCCTGTTTCCCACGACTTGCCAAAGATGATGGAGAGTGGTCTAGCAATGACTTCCACCATCTCCCTCAGCACCCGCGGGTGCATCCCATCAGGACCCATGGATTTATGGGTGTCCAGATTACTTAATTCATTCAGCGCTGCAAAACTTGGGGTTCCCAGCTTCTACAGGAACGTAAGATTCACAGCACTATTACTTGTTTCTTTATAGTGTTAGCTTTAATAAATAGCATTTTAAGTTATGCTTTACAGAATCTGAATGCCTTCCTTACTGGGATCATAATAGACCAGCACCTCCCAGTGCAAATAGCATCTACATCAGAATCTTAAATTCAGTTCAGGATTTTGAAGTGAATCTCAAATATCTTTACCTATAATGTATGTGGCACTAGACTCCTCTCTGAAAAGGTATAACGTAAGATTTGTGCTAACCACTAACAAGCGCTTGATCTACAGAAGTGGAAGAGATCCACTACCCTCCTACCACATACAAGTGAAGACTACATATCTGCATCGCCAGCTGTTTTGCTCTATAAATCCACTCCTTGGAGGACTTGCAAATTCTGACATAGACTATGGTATTAAGAACAGGGGGCAGCAACCTATAGTAAAGTCTTGGGCTTCCTGCATGACTAGCTGTGGTTTTTTTTCTCTAGCTACTAGGAGAATGCAGTTCAAGTTTATACAGTTTCAACGGGAAGCTGAAATAAAGATATGAATGTGCTTTCTTCAGTAAAAGTAGTGGAGACTCAGGACTCGATAAATTCCAGATTAGCACTGTAAGAAGTTTTAAAAGGAAATGCTAGCAACTAGTAAGCCTGCTAATGTGAAGATTAAGAGTATTAAAAAGCATTTGTCCTCTCTATTCATGCCATAGAATTAAAATCTGTAGACTCAGTTTAATGAATTTAGTTTTAATTCTTTTATAACCTATTCCCTTAATACCAGCTATATTGTTGCTAGCAACATCTGTGGGATATATTAAAAATGCAAAGCTGTCTTTTAGTCCGTACAAAATATTGAGAGTTAGGGAGATTCACAAAACAGAAACTGCAGAGAGGTGGCTGGCTGTGAGTACATTTATTTCCTGGTTTGTGAAATGATAAACCCTTTGGACTCTGTCACTTCCTAGTTCTGTAAATTAAGGTGGGGAGGCAGGGGGGAAATAATCATGTGACATGCCTTATGTTTTAGCAAAAGCACTGGCAAAGCCACCACATGCAGACAGAACTGGTGCAGCTACTGGATTGAATGACTTTGAAATGCAATATGAGGATCCGATACTTAATTTATGCATTATTTCCATTAGCGTTTGTGGCAGGCCAGCAGGTCCTGTCATGGGGAGAGAAACAGCCCTTGCCCTACCCCACCATGCACAATAATGCACTATTATTGACGTGCTGCACCAGCACAACTGGAAGAACTGGTTTTCCACAGGTGGGCAGCAGCAGGTTTGCTTACTGCTGTTCCTGACACCAAAGTGCTAGGAATACAGTAGTCCATGCAGTCTGCTCAAAGGCAGTGCCAGCTTCAGGTGCTCCTGCTCTCCCATTCTTAACCACACTTTTTTCTATGCCTGCACCTCTCAATTATTCTAACACTGCCAGGTCAGGGTGTCCTGTAAAAAACCCCAAACAATCCAAACCAAACAACACATGAGGTAAGGGAGAGGGCTACTGCTCCATCTTCAAGGTGTGAAGCCATACTTCTGGAAGAAAAGTAAAACTGACTAGTAGGGAAGTTAGAGTGGCAGCCAGATGGGAGGAGAGAAAGGAACTAATTGCAAAGTTTCTCCATGTTAAGGAAAACTTGCTGTTGAGTTCATTGTATTAATTTCTCTGATTCTGCTGACAAGTTCTCCATCAGAGTAATTCAGGGGAAGGCTTATTTTACCACAATAAGCACACTAGCTTACTATTTGTGAGAGTGGAACTGCTAACAGTGTTGCTGTCTTCCAGTCATCTGAAGCCAGCCATGGATTTAAGGAAACATTTCTTAATTTTTTTTAAAGTCATCTTAGTAATAATGAAAAAACCGTTTTCATGAAAAAGTTTAGAATCTCCAATCCTGTGGCAAAAGGCAGATGACTTATCATTGTATTAATGAGGCACACTTCATTATATTCTCTCCTGTAAAAATGGATGGCCCACCAACAAAAGCAGTGCCATGGGTGTGCTCCCTTTGAACATTCACCATCTGCTGCTGTAGTTCCTCACACCAATGCCTTGATGCAAATACAGGAACAAGACACTTTCATGGTCAGATGTTCACAGGCAGCAGTACTACAAGTAGTCAAAAACCAGTTTGATTTAACCAGCTGAACATGTGGCGTTTACTCGGCACACAGCAGAAAACAGCACATTTCCCCTCCTATAATGGTCTGATCTAGGTAGGCACCATAGGACAAGCTCAGGTGGCAGACCCCTACCACACCCACTAAGGTAACAGCCAGCAACATCAGCTCTGAAAGAAGGGCACAAACTGCAATGACTCCAGTCCCAATCCCATTTGGTAGGAGGGAAGGAAGAAGCAGGATATAGCAGGGCCATTTCCAAGTCAAGGAAAGGCAAGTATTTATTATAAATATTCTGCTTCTGAATGGGAAGTAAGTCCCTCAGTTGAGATTGCCAGTGGAAATCCGTAGTCCAACTCGTCCTAATAAAAGCACAAAAGTTATCTCTATCCTCTGCTACTTATACACTATTTCAATGCTAAGTCACAGAAAATACTCATTATCCAGGAACAAATAAGTACAGTAAGTTAAGCAGAGTATCTGAACGGAAAGGGTTTTTTCCATTTATAACTATACTCTTTCCAACATGAGAATCACACCCCAATTAGACTTATTCTCGTAAGTTATTCTATAAGTTATTCAGTATTATCCCAGTGTAATGCCCTGCACCATTAACCTTAGGAGATATGTGACAGATATTACTTCAAGCCAAGAACATTTTATTCTTCTCCATGCTAAATCATGAATCAATCAGTCATATTCAAAATGCAATCTCCTTCAATAACTTAAAAGACACAGATCAAGAGGCACTGGTACTCCAGCCAACTTTAAGATAGCCTTCTTGTAATGGTTATTTATATGCTGCAAGAGCAAGCAGTCAGTCACATTAGTATGTAACATTAAGATTTCCGGACAAAGGACGGAGCATCCAAAGCCTATAGTTTCAGATTAAAAAAAAAAAAAAAAAGACATACTGTCAGGCTTTTGTAAAAAGTTTTTTCTAACACTGATATGACTAAATTCCATGGCAGTTATGTGTAGTAATTACACACCACAAAGGATTTTATATGGTGCTTACATAGTAACTGTAGAGAACTCCAAATAAAGCCTCAACTATTTACAGTAGTTCTGCATGTCAGAGGTAAGAACATCACTAAGAACAGCTTCCAGTAGACTGGATGGTAAACATCCATTTATTTTTAAAGATATTTTTTTCTATTTTAAGTTTTTTTAAAAAAGATGCCTGTCAAGCAGTGAAAATGGCCTGCTGTGGGCCAGCACTGCAACTTTTGCAGACACACGGGGAGTCAAGTGAAAACCTCATTTTTAGCCAGATCTGTTCCTCGATAACCCTGCTAGCTGGCCATGAGCAGAAGCTGCCATGCTCTCCAGTGGCCCAGGGCTCAGATCAGCTATGCAGCTACAGTATCAGAGTACTGGCTCAATTTTGACTGTGTGCATCCTAGAACCAGTCAAACAGAACTCTAGTTCAAGTGCAGTTACTTTATCCTGTTACCTGATAGTAACGTATACTGGTCTCATTTTAGTAAGCTGCCAAATTGAGTTCTTTCACTTAAAGCATCTGACTCACTTCAATAAAAAAATCAGCTCTCTTCCAAGAAGACACTGTTACATACAGTCTGAATTAGCTATGGCATAACAAATCATTGTTAAAGTTAATTCACACGTATAGTACTCACAGAATAAGCATACTTAGTATACCAGTGATGAGTTCGGTTTTGGGGTTTGTTTTTGTTTTTGTTTTTTTCCAGCTGAGTCTAGCTAATAAAATGTGGACGCCTGAAATAAAGAAAGCAATGCCAAATTTTATTGCTGTAGTCTCATACAAAATGATCACCCAAATCCCTGCAGTTTACAAGGTGTAGCTGATGACTCTTGTATAAATAAATTTGCAAGTTTAAGACACAAGATTAGCCTCTGTTAAGCCCAGTGCTCGTGCTGTAGTTAGAGAAGACTGGACCATTCTGTGCATCCTTCCTTTAGTTTTCTCATCAGTGCTATACTAAATGAGTAGGCAGGCATATCTGTGACCCTCTTACCCAAGCACATAACTTTTTTTTCCTATTGAACTCAAAAAAAAAACAAACCCGAAATTACCTATACTTCTAGAGCTTATACTTACTGGTCTGCCCCAACTCTTCACACCAGGTTGTAGTGCTTCAAAAATAGTTTACTTCTAACTATCTACCCTGGCATCACTTCAGTGAAACAAGTACCAGCATATTTACATTTGCTTTATCATTTTGTCTTCTACATTTTCATCCACCAGTTAAAAGCCTTCTGTCTTCCATCTTTCTTCCTCTGTATTGACTCAAATAGTAGAGTTGTGCATTTCCAGATACCAAAAACACCTGACAAATGCACTTAGCTTCTGCAGTGCCAGTCTACCATCTTCATTCTCTCAAAATTTTGTGTATCCACAAGATGGCAGGAGACAAATTCATGGACAGCAAGGGGGCTCACTGTCCATGCAGGGACAGATATTATTAGGAGACAACACCAAACAACATGACAGTAGTACAAAGGGTTCTACCCTCATTTCTTCAAAAGAAATGGAGACGGAGACAACAAAAGGGGTACATGCCATTTTGCCCACAAGTGAAGTGAGTCCTAGAGACTACATGTTAACATAGCACAAAGCTACATTCCTGCAAAAAAGCAGCAATCATCTCATTTCATTGCTTACCACTCATTCTTGGCCCACTGTCTTCTGGAACAAGTATTTGTAGGGCCATGCAATGACTCAGTTCCCCAGTTCTGACTCAGATTAAAACCAGCTTCCCCCAAACACATATACACAGAGGCTTTTTTTGCTGGGATTAACGTGTCAGTGCCTCAGTCCAGCCGGCCGAACCATCTGGTTACTGCTTGTTCTGCCACGCAGGCTGGGCAACGTGGGTGGTGCTATGCAGCATGAGCTTCTGCAGGCTTCAGCCCTACACTCGCAGAGAAGCTTTTCATGCACTCTCTCTGGCAGAGTGATTTCCTCCACTTCCACTGTTAATCCAGGCAAGGAAAGTCACTGTGGCCTTCAGAAGGGCTCACCTCTGTATGTACTCGTAGGCTAAGCTTTACCAGCCTCACTGTTGGCTGTACTTGCCCACATTAGTTAGACTAGTACTGCTACACTGCCTGTTAAAGTCTAAAAGCCCTGCTTTGGAAATATCTAATCCCATCTCGTATTACAGAACTCTTTCAGGTTGCCTTTCCTGACAGTATCAGCAAGAAAGAGAAGTGTCATGCAGTGACGCAGCTTCTGGAAAAGCCACATTTTACCCGCACAGTGCAGACATACTGCATCCCACCAGAGGAAGCCACTAGCTAAGGATCCACGACACAACACTCCTTTACTTGTGACAGCCAATTTTATTAGAGGGGAAAAAAACCCCCAAACATTTCATATGCTTTGGTTGCCTCTCCACAGCTGATACTGTTCAGGATGCAGGCACACAGATCAAACAGAACTGTTGTGACCAAATAGAGAAGAACTGGGCCACCACTACATGCTTAAAACAATACAGAAAGAATAAAGGTTAACATTTTCCTGTCAACCTACGCTGCACTGGGGAGACTGTATTTCAAGTGTAATTTTGCTACAGCTCTACTACTGTTTTTCAGTTCTGTTTACTGCAGCAGTAGTAAAAGAATTATAGTACAGCCTTTATTTAGACAAATGTACAGTAAAGCATGAAATCACAGCACGTTTGCAGACTTGCCTCAGTAAAACGTTGCTGTTTCGAGGTAACCACTGTGTAAGTATTTTAAACTAGAAACAAAAATATTATAGTTTCAGTTACTGGATGTAATTTAAAAATTGACTCATCAGGGAGTGGGAAAGGGATTCAAGTCTGAGGCTGAGGACTAACTCCTGGGTTGAGGCTGGTTTGCAGAAACTTGAAAGATGTCCTTTACGGGTACAGTGCTAGTTGCTGTGCAGCAATAAAATTTTGTAATTTTTCTTAAAAAAAAAAAAATTAGTGTTCACAGAACCTCACATGAAAGTTTGCATTTCTCTTCCTAACAGCTGAAGACAGCCTCATTATCTTAATCTAAAAATCACGTATCTTGGTCACTGTATGCTGAGTGACAAGGAGGCTTCCTTCCTTCTGGCACAAGAAGATTCTGCCAGCTCTCCTGTGTCAGGTAGTCTCAGAGCTGTGTAAAATGAGTATACCATCACAACAAAATAAACAGGAAAACCAGGAAAGCAACTAACAATAATCCACATTTTTTCAATCTCACTTTTTGACTCCAGCTCACCTTCTCAGCATTTAGGATCAGCAATGCTACACATTAAATGTTAGAAGCATTCTGACTCACCAGAAGGAAGGGTAGTTTAAAAATACATTCCAGCAAACACCACTGATGTAAGTCTCGCTAATGCATTAACATCTATATGCCTACATCAACCAAGTCGCTAGAGATCAATACAGTAAAGGAGAGGAGTGCATTGCCAAGTGCAGTACTGCAGTGCATCTTGACCAAGAAAGTCTGGTAAAATGCCTTCATTTATGCCCCAAACACATCCACAGTCCCTAAAAATAGTATCTACACCAATTATAAACTGGAAATATTTCAGTGAGCTTAATGCACACCATGGAACCATCAGTATAACAAAGACCTCCGTCTTTTTAACCTACATTTAAGATACAGAAGATAAATTCAAATTTCCCTACAGGTATCGTAATACCAGACTCTCTCTTGTATTTTACCACTCGCTATCTCTCGAAAGGAAAGCACACCATTTGTCCAAACAACAGATAAGATGGGTTTTATTTTAAGATGGCACCCTAAAACCTAAAAGACAAAAAACAAGTATGTTTGGAGGAATAGATTTGGCAGAACACATATAAAAGAGTCAAAATACACTTTTTATTGCTTGAAGCTCCATGAAAAGAGTATCAGCTGGGAAAGGAAAGAGCATAAGTGCAGACAGATTTGAAAACTTTCTGCTTATATTTATACTGAGTGTTGTGAATCTGGTTAGATACATCAACTCTCTCAAAGCACTTCTATAAAGCAGCAGCAGAGCATTCATTGTGAACTTTAGCATATCATGCAGGGTTTTCCATGAAGGAAAAAAGAAGGCATTCTCCTCAAAATTTGTTAAGAGAAAGCAAAATTACTGCCCTAGCTCTCGACAAGTACAGGAACGATTTTACATTTTCTAAACAACTGTGACCAAGGAAAACAGAGTTCCTGTTTTAGAGGTACGGAAGAGGCAAAAAAACTAAGAGATAGGCCCAAGACACCATGCCAATATTCAAATTAAGGCTTGAATTGTATGTTTGTATTTCCCTACAACCAATCTAGATTGCTTCCTGTTCGTAAACGCCATTAGCAGCACTTATATAGTAAAATCAGCTAAACTGAAGTAACACCATAAGATTATCCAAAGCACAAAGAGGCATGATTGTACTGTATTGCTTTTCTCCCTTGAAGACACCAGTAATAAGTTCAGACATTATACTGCCCAAAGCTATTTTCATCTTTCCAATTTTTAAACCAAACATGACAGCACTTCTGAAATTTCCAATCTTTCGCATGAGTTTCTCAGTCAAAGGCTCCCTTCCTGCTTGCACAATTTTTTTTGACGCAGTTCACCACCACTGGCTATGGGTGGAGCAACATTTAAACAGGCTAGCTCTGCAAAGTTTAGAAAAGCAGTGAAAATACTGGCAGTGTTATTTTTATATTGCTAACACTCATTTCTTCCATCTACTAGTCTGAATATTGCTTTGTGCAGTTAAAGGTCACAGAAAGTATAAAAATTTGCTTCTATAATCTGTGGTAAACTTTTCGATGCTGGTCTACTGCAAACACAAAAGCCTGCAAACAAATACTAAGATTTCGACTTAAAATTAACTATTCTATTTCATCACATAGCACTTAACAGAATTGTAGAGAGTAAAACTAGGTTTGTATGACAAACATGAATCCAGATTGTCTAATATACTGGGAAACAGCCAGATAACATTTACTTGGAAAACTACTGCTTAATTTTGCCTCCGTTAAGAGCCTCAGGTGTGCCCTTGCTGGCAACTGGGCATAAACAACTTGGATTTTGGGGAAGAACTTGTATCACTGGAGAAGAAACTCCTCCACGTATAAAAACCACTACAGACTTACACAAAGCAAAGCTGAAGGTGAACATGAAGAAGAGAGAAGGAGAACAGCTGGGCCTGCCTGAAACTGTAACAGGCATTAACCTGGGAGCTGCATTCCCATCGGCTTTGAGCCTTGGCCAGAGCTGGCACGGCAGTGATATAACAGCAGGCAGCAGCGCAGATGCAGCTCTACCAACAGCCAGTCAGGCACACCCCACCTGCTAGGTCTAACCCAGTGGCTACAGCCTCCAGCACTGCTCCACTGAAATTCACACCTGCTGCACAGCACACATCGACAATGAACACAGGGAATGATGTAAACAAAATAAGCTACAGAGTTATACAAGACCTGACAGGCAGGTACCTGTACATCCATAAAACTATCCTGTTTTCGCGTGTGAACAGAATGAAATCTGGGCTGAGCATCCTTCTCTGGGTTTGGTTTTTTCAATGTATTTTCTTGCAGGTAAGCACAGAGATGAACAGTAACTACTGTGACCAAGGTAACCCAAACTAAAACCCTAATAAAACAGATCTAGAACATGCATAAAGGGTCACTCACAAAGTAGCCTGTTTGCCATTTTAAACAACTGTAAGGACAGGAAGTGCTCTCCCTTACGGAACTTACATCTGTCCCACTCCTTTTCTGTTGAATAGAAGCCTGATCAAACACTTAGTTGTTTTTCAGTCAATGACAACGCAGAATTGTTTTTCATTTTAAACAATTCAGTCAATGACAATGCTGAAATGACACATGGTGATCTGCTTCACAACAGAAGAAAGTACATAAATTGGAGAAAAGCAGTATGCTTTTTCTCTTTCAGTGCCCTTCTGAGACATTTCAGGCTCGGATCCATTGATGAAACATCTGCATAAACATCAAACTAGCACCCTCCACATTTTGTTTACAGCTCCTGACCTCTTCCAGAAGCCACAGCTTTTTCAGCAAAAGCCAACTGAGGGCGTTTGCAGCAGAAGAAAACAGCTGAAAACTGTTTTCTGCACAACACCAAGAAGCAAATGTCCGTACTGTTAGTTCATATAGCAGGCTCTTCAGCTGTCTTTTCAAGGGGTGCAGGCCAAATAGAAGAGGGGAATAAACAAAGCACCCTGGCTACTGTTCTTTATGTTTTATGAGCACAGGGACAGCACTCAGCAGCCAGCACCTTGACTGCAGTACAGAATCCAGAGCAGCAAAAATGAAAGCAGGAATGACTCCAGTAATTCAGCTTTACCTCTTCACAGCTTAGCCCTACATTAGGATAGAGATACTATAGTACATATGCAGAGTGCCATGGTAGCACCAAGGCAAAAATAAACCCCTATGGTGGAAGCAGGGTCATCATCAAAGAGGACTCTTGCTCTTTTTCACAGTCAGGCAGCCCACACTTGACTCCAGACTGAAAGCCATCTCAGGAAACAGCACAGATGTGCCGGTGTGTTGCTGTCACACCAATCCCATAACGCTGCACAGGCTAGCAAAGGCAATAATGCCTATCCTGAGTTCACACATCTCGCTCTCAAAAAAAGGGAAACTGAAAGGGACCACGAAAATGTCTGCACTAGCACATGCCTTCCCATGTCTCCTCTGCACCCACGCTGGTCTGCTGGCTATGCAGGCTTGGGAGCAGAGCAATGCATGCAGGAAAATGCTATGTCCCAGCTCTGCACTTCAGAAGGAAGGTAAAGGGACAGGATCAAGCCCACTTGGGCTGTCAGCAGGCTGCTTCATCATCTGTAACTTGTCTGCAGGCTGCCCCTGAAAGACACTGGCATGCAGCATGTCACATGTGTTTTATATCAAATTTTCACTGAAGATTATAAATTTCTCCTAAAAATGTTCCAGCATTAAAAGACAGCTGACAGGAAAGTATTAACTGAGCATGACCTGGAAAAAATGGCATTGTATTAATGTGCATGTTATTAATTTTTCTTTTAAGTAAAAATTATAGCCAAGGGCAATGGCATATACAATCATTACTTCAAAAAAAAACCCCACAACACCCCATGCTATTAGCATCCGGGAGGTAATTTTTCACATTAGGGTACATTTAAAACCACCTCCCAACATGAAAAAGAGTGGACACTCTACAAAAAAGATAATTTTAAAATAATTCATTTTCCAGATTTGGAAGAAAAAAATTGGAAGAGAAAAACCTGTTATTTGATTTGCTACTGCCTTGCCTCCACATATCTAAAAGCTTTTATTATCAGTTTATTCACCATAGTTGCATAAGAGCAGATTTAAAACATAATCCCAAGCCAGTTTTAAAACAAAATTAAAAAAAATTAAATTTCACTTAAAATAATTATTAAAATTTATTAAAAGTAAAGTTTCATTTTATAAAGTAATTATGTAAGTTTATAAGTGACCTCAGACACAAAATATTACATAAACATAATTCCTACACAACTATTTTAAGATTTTAAAGCTTTATTGGCTGATATTTTCACTTTCAGATTTTAATGAAAAAACATCTTTTAACTGAAAATTGCCTTATAGAAAATAAAACCTAAGTTTCTCCAGACTTCTTGGCCTATGATTTCCTAAATTAACACCTACCAGAAATAGCATTTAGAAAAGTAATACTCAGCTTTTTAACCACCATGAACATAAAATGTTTCAAAAGAGCCTAAAACTGTCAATCTCTCACATCTCCGAAAAACAAAAGAGGAGACTATTTTGTATTGTCCAGGAGTTAATTACAGAGAATGTATTTTTTTTAATTGCTGACTGTATTTAAACAGTTACATAAAAGGCAAACACTGTGTTTCAACAATACAGCAGGATATTTGGAAGACTTACATTTCATAAACCTATTAGGCTATACAGAAGGTTTCATCTAACATGGAACATACTCCACCATGGTCTTACCTAACAAGAAATCCCTTTTGGTCTAAGAATAATACAACACCCACGAAAGATAACAGATATTCTTAAAAACAGAATATCTGAGGAGGCTTTCCTTTGAAAAAAAACGAATACCTTAAAGTCTTTTACATCTAAAAGGAGCGACAGAGTCTTCCTTTCCACCTTCTCATCTGATAGGTGCTTTTGGAATAAAAGTACATTACCTTGTGGTTCGTATTAAACATACATTGACACTGCACCAGTGCCTTCCCTGCATATCTGTGAGCATCCTCAACTGAAAATATCTGTGTTTGTTTCAGCAAACAGCATTACAACAGCATTACAACAGCAATTCTCCCTCCTGTTACTAGCAGCAGGTAAGACACAATGATACAACTTGTCACGGAGACGACAAAACTGGGAACCCCAAGCTGAAACGTAATGCGCTAGAGTAACTGGTTTGCAAGCCTGGAAATTACCCACCATCTCCCACCTGTAATTTATTACACAGCACATGCCGGATGGAAAAAACCTCCCTCTCTACTTTGCACCTTGCACCTATTCATGCTACGGGAAAGGAGTGGGCGGGAAAAACATTTTGGAGCCTGGCCCTCGAATACCACTGTGACAGACGTGCACCAGCGCAGGGCTGTGCCTTTCCGACCGTATGCTCTGCCTCCTCGGGGAACACATGCAATCATCGTGGTAAGAGGGGCAAATGTCGCGACACTTACGAGACGTAGGCGGGGTAGACGAAGCTGATGATGTTGCAGAGCAGGGACGCGCTGTGGCCCACCACCAGGTACACAGCCACCGCCCCGATGATGGCTGCGCGGGAGAGAGCAGAGAGCGGTTAGCGCGGGCGGCCCCCCACCCCGCGGCGCCGGACGGGGACGTGTCCCCCGCCGCCCCCACGCTCCCGGGGGCGGCCCAGCGCCACGGAGGGAGAACAAGGAGGAGCGGGAAGGGCGCGGCCGCTGAGCCCGGAGCCGCAGGGGCCGCCACAGACCGTGCCACCCACCGCCCCTGCTCCAGCCCCGTGCGAGGCGGCCCCTCGGCCCCGAAGGGGACCTCGGCGAGGCGGCGGCGGCTGGAGCTTACCGGTGGCGATATAGGTGCGGTTGACGCCGGTCTTGCTCTCGATCCGCTCGAGCACGGCGGTCATGCAGTTCTTCTCGTGCAGGAACTGGTTAAACCTCTGCCTCATCGCCGCTGTCATGGCGAAGCCGCCTCGGGCGCCCGCTCCTCAGCCGCCACAGCCCGGGGCTCACGGCGGCCGAGCGGCAGGCTCCGCCTCCGGCACCTCCCGCCGCTGCTCGGAGTGGGCGGGAGGCGGCACCGCACCCGGCCAGCGCAAAGCCGAGACGCAGTGGTGAGGGGGCGTCGCTCCGCCGCGGGGAGGTGGTGGCACGCAGCAGTGAGCCATCTTCCGGCGCGCTCAGAGCCGAGCCCGGTCCGCGAAATGGAGGACGGGGAGCGCCGCCGCCCGACGTGGGCAAGGGCCCCTCCTTTTTTGTGGGGAGCCCCGGGCACAGGCCGCGCAACGGCACAGGGGAAGAGAGTGAACCAGGGCCTCCCTGCGGCCTCCTGCCGTCCTCACCCCGCGAGCAGGCGTCGCGGTCCGGCTGCGGACAGGCCATGTCCCTGCCGAGTCGCCGGGAATGATTTTGGTTTTTAATCTGAGAGGGGTGGCCTGGGACATCCCTGCAAAGAAGGTGGGCAGGGAGTGAATCCCCTCTATAAGGGAATCGAAGGAGTAGGTGGGTGCACACATAGCCAGCTCCAGTCTCCTAACATTGCTCAAAAGGTTAAAAAAAAAACCAAAACAGCAGTATGTGTTACCAGTAATTTCAGGTGTGATGAGCAGAGGTCAGAAATGGATGGTAGGAATTGGTGTAGAAAAAAGGTTATGACAACAGCATTGCATGGCTACCCAAAAGGTGTCTGGGCAGCGACTCCCAGCTGTAACTGTACCCTAGAATTTATGGTGAGCACAATGTTCTTGCCAGCTAAATATAATTTATTGGCTCAGATGTAGTCCTGGAAACTTCCTGGGCTGGGCTGACCCTTCCGAGCCACTCATCTGCATCTGACTCAGCATTACAACTAGTAACAAAAAACCTGTGTCACTTGTAAGCATGCTAGAAAATACAAATCAGTCTTCTGAAGTTGCCTGTTTTTGTGTCATTATCTTCACTCAATAAAAATTTAAATGTAAATAGCACATTGTGCTTTCTAGCTGTCATTGTTTTGGGGAAAAGCATCTTGCAAAGAATTTAAAACATTTAACTGCTGAAATACCTTTTATTCTTTCAAGTAACTGTCTTATTAAAGGCAGAGGTGAGGAGAATAAAGGAGAATAATACCTATTCCATAACCTCGGGTAAAAGGTTTGTCCTGTAATTTCAGCTTTTTGTTGTGATAAAAGGTTTCATCTTGTTTAACGGATCATGCAAAAAGGATCTCTGGAGGCTATATAGTTTAGTCTTCTGCTCAAAGCAGGACTAATGCCAAAGCTAGACCACTGGGCTCTGAAAATGTTCACAGATGGAAATTCTGCAGCCTCCTTGGACATTGCTATGCTCAACCACAACCGCAGAGAAAGATTTTTTTGGTCATGTTTGAAGCTGAAATTTCCCGTGATGTCATGTGTGACTGTTTCATCTTGTTCTTTGCCCTGATCCTCTCAAAGTCTGAGAAGGGTCTAGTTCTCCTTAACCTCCAGACAGAGGAAGGTAACAATCCATTGTTCCCACTCAGCCTTCACTTCTGCAAGCAAGCATAACAATCCCTGACCATCCTCCAGTGTGATGTGTTCCAGCCCCTTTTGTTTCCTTCTCTTTGCTGTATCTGTCTGATGTGTCGTGGCTTTTACAGAGAATGTGAGGGACTGTTGGGACAGGTGTTGCATAGCATGAAGACCTGTTGCTGCTTTTAAATTAATGACTAGTAACAGTGCCAGATATTCCTAAGAAATGGTCCTTAACAAGATGTGTGAGAAATTTAATTTTCAGCTACAGACAGAAACTAAATTCTATAACTGAATTTAAAATACAGCAGTATTAAAAATGTTAGCAACTTCACCGAGATTCCCTCTGTTGTCAAGTGTAAAGACAATCTTCCCCATTCTTACAAGAATACTTTGCTGTTCTGATACGCCTAAGGGTTAAACATGACATAAGGCAAGCATCACCAGAGGGTGCAAAAAGGAGCAGGTCTTATTTTGCTAAAGGCTTGTCCAGGCCCTGAATGGTCAGGTCTGGGGAGATTCTTTGTTATTCCCAGAGTGAGATTAAGACACAAACGAGGTCAGATGCCATAAAGAAAAGAAGTTCAATAGTTTCAAAAGCAGAGGCAGGAATTGGAGAGAAAGAGAGGGAAGAAAAAAAAAAAGAAAGGTACAATAGCTACCACCACACAGGAGCTGCGGTGTCCTATCAGTCTGGATCGACTTCACGTCAGGTGCTGGTTGTCACAGTTCTTTTATTGAGGTGTCCTCACTCCTTCCAAGAATTGTTTTGCATAGCCTCACCCCCCCACTCGGCGGTGGTGCACATACCGGCTCTCTGGGGGATTTTTCCGTCCCTGGATCTGGGTGTATGTGCTGGGGTAAGGGTACAAACAGGAGATGTGTGGTTTTGTGGCAGGCATCCATTGAGGCAAGATGTTCCAGCAATGCTGAGACAGATTAAGTCCTTTACAGGGCTTCTGTGTGGTTTTGTAGTTGGCCAGCAATGTTGAGACAGATAGCACTGACGTGCGGAAAACAGACTCCACAATCTGATAGATTGTAAAGTAGGTATGTTTATTCAGCGCTGGGCACACAGGGGATCGCTCCTCCTATTGTGTGCACCCTTGTAGCACCACTGTCTTTAATTTATAGAGCAGATGATTACATATTCATAATATTTTGTAATACGCCTATACATATGCATTACCTATCCCCGCTTCGTATTTAAATTAG
>WKFP01014803.1:204612-220822 GCA_011057875.1 Pterocles orientalis | reverse complement strand
TCTTTGTATATAGTATTATTTCTAATATTATTGTAGTTTAGTTATTAAATTGTCCTTATCTCAACCCACGAGTCCTCTTTGCCATTTACCTCTTTAATTCTCTCCCCTATCATTGGGTGGGGGCAGGGACTGTGTGAGCGGGTGTGTGTGTGGTTTGGCCCCCAGCCAAGGGCCAACCCATCACAACTGAGCTCTGGGTTTTGCTGGTTCTTGGCTTGAGAGTGCCCTCCTCTTCCATGCAATTCCATCCTCTACTTTGGTCAGCTTCATCAAGCAATACTTTATCCACCCTCAACTGTTGCTTTTCCTGTGCAATCTAGCATCTCTTCCGAGACTCCTTTCTGGCTGCACAAATGGCTGCCCCTTTTTTTTATTTTCTGCTACCTTCTCTCTTTGTCCCAGTGTAAACAGACAACAAACATTATTTTCCAAATATGTTATTGTTGCCTTTTAGACTGACCACCAAGGTTGACTGATAAGGAAAGATTAAAAACCCGTTTGACGACATCACTGGGTGATTCTGCAGGTTGCTTGGAGCTGTGAGGTGTTATGCATACCAGGCAGACTTCTCAATGCTCTACCTGGCCCTCCTACTATCTTGTTTGCCCTTGCAGCTTGACAAGAAGCATTGCCAGCTTTGCTCTCAACGCATCTGTGCATGCAAGTTCCCTGGAGGTGCCTACGTACAGATTTATCAGCTTTAACTAAACGTGTCAGCTTTAACTAAACTTCCTTTACACAAGCTAATGGATGATATGAGTGCGTGTTATTTTAGCAAAGAAATTAGAAAATGTCCAACAAGGTTCTAGGTGAGAAAAAAAATCAACCTGCAATGATACACTGTTCCAAATGCCACTTATGAACACATCTTTTCTTATATTTCTGTTCTGACTAACCGAGAAGCTTTCACCAATGTCTCAAAAATGGAGAAAACAAAAATGTTCAAATGCAACTCTTTTCGCTCTCCTGTCCTGGGGGCTTGGGAGCACTGTCCATAAACTTTCATTATGTTCTTTAGTTAGTACATTTCCCCTGTGTTAAGCAGCTTATTATCCAAGAGTGTTTCATAACTTAGGTAACATTTGACACATTTACTTTTTCATTGTATCAGGGGTTTTTTTTCAGAACCCATGAATGGGCTGATGTAGTATAGACGACATAAGGTGTCAAACTGCATTTTCTACAACACTTTTTTCCTCCTTACCAGTTGTCAGAGCTTCTGCTACCACATCCGCACGGGTGGAAAAAAACCAAAAAACAAACACCCCCGCCCCCAAAGAAACAAAAAAAAGAAACATAGCAAAACAGGGAAAAACACTAGCAGGAAGAGCACCCCAATACCTTGAAAGTGATGCAGACCATGTAACTTTTACAGAACCTTGTAGGTTCTACCATTTTTGGTGCAAACTGAAAAACCTGAGTAATTGGATTTACCAGTTTGCACTCAGACTCTTCCATCTCTCCCTCTGTCTAGCCATATTAATCGTATTGTTAGTGCTTGACTTCCCTTCCTCTGCCAAAGTATTTTTGTAAGTCAGCATTGATGTGAGCCACCCATCATCTCAGTTATCACAGTAATAAAGGTAGTGGGGTAAAATTCATTGTCAAATACCTCTGTGTGGAATTTACAGAAGAGAGGCACCAATATATGTAAATGTGCTGCTTCTAGTTAGATTGTGCTCTAAATCTTATGATACTGCTCCTTCCATACCTGCTTTAGTGCCCTTCCGTTGTACTTCTGGAGTTATCATGGAGTCTCTTGTTCTTTAACTTTGGAAAGGAGGCAAAAGATACATTTCTCACTTTCTGTCCCTAACGGTTAAGAAATTAATTATGAATATACATACTTGTGTCTTCAGGGTAACATCATCCTGGTGTCTTTGTTAGCTCCTTTCTTTATTCAACTAAGCCTGTAAGCACACCGAGTTAGTATTAAGTGCTCAATTCCGTAGTACAGAGCCACAATTTCTCTAGATTGTATTTCTCTTCATTGTATTTCTCTAGATTTCTTTTCTTTGCTGCTGCTCTTTTTTCTTCTAAGAAGACACAAATTTGAACTGGGGAGTGGAGTTGGCTCAGTGCAAGGCCTGGTGGAATGCCAGAGGCAGAGCAGCAGAGGAAAGCATAAAATGTGACATCCTTCTTTTGGTGCTTTCAGCAAGTTATGCTGTGTAAATTCACTACAAACAATTAAGCCACTCAAGGCTGGTGTAGGTATCATCCCATCATCCTCCTGATCATCCATTCTTATTCTTTCTCCCCTGCTGACATTGACCTTGCTGATTCTGGTAGCTAAGTAGAAAATTATTCACTTTGTACATCCCTATTCACTTTATACATTAATTTTTCTATGGGTTCTGGCCTCCATAGCTCCCTGTGTTCCAGTGCAGAGGAGGATGGGACGGCAGCCGTGCCAGCCTCAGTGAAATTGCTGTGGAAGTGCATACTGGGGGAGCTCAGGCACCTGAGCGAGGAAGGGGCGGGGAAGGGACACGGCGAAAAACGCTTTAAATATTCACTTCCAGTTGAAATCAAATAAGGCGGCGGCAGCAGTAGCAGCCGCTACCGGCCTGCAGCGGGGGAGGCCGAGCCGTCAGCACCTGCGACTCCGAGCAGCGCTGCCCTCGACTCTCCGTTAACGCCGGGTGGTAGGTGGTTGGTACATCTTCCTCGTCCTCTCGTCTCCGCGGCAGTTAAAAATGTTTTCTGTACAGGGTTATTCACGGTGCAAGGTTTAAATATCTCCAAGCACTAAACTTCTCCCACAGCCTCGACGGTAATGAATTAGCGGAAACGCAGCGCGAGAGCCTTCGTCCGCCTCCTGAAGCCTGTGAACTTCAAACCCCGCCCCCACGTCCGAAGTTAATGTGACGTGTGGATGAGGAGGCTGGAGCAGAGCCCGCCGCAGGCTGACTGCCTCTCACCGAGCTGCGGCGCTCGCCGCCAGGGGAAAGCGTGTCATGGGCCGCGCAGGCGGGGATTTGCAGGACGAGCCTCGCTGGGGCAGCCGCGGCGCCGCTTGCCTTTTCTCGCCTGGCCTGGCCTCAGCGGCGACAGCGCCCGCTCTCCCGCCCGCCACCGCGGGCCACCCCCAGCGGCCGAGATGGCGGCGCTCCGCCTGGCGTGACGTGCTCCTGCGGGCATCCATCCCCACGCGCGCGCGCGACGATGACGCCCTAGGCTAGCCGCAGCGCCCATTGGCTGCCTCCCGCCATCATCTGAGGGTCCTGTGTCCTCAGCACCTCTCCAGCTGATTGGGCCGTCCCGCCAGGCCGCGGCGCCACCTGGGAGGATCCGGGCTGCCGGCGCGAGGCGATTGGCGGAGGCAGCTGCCGCTCTACCCCCCTGTTCCCCGCCGGGCGGGCACCGAGGAGTCCCGCCCCCGCTGCCGTACTGTGGCTCGGGCTTCGCCGCGTCGGGATGAGCCGTGTTTCCCCATGGACACCAAACGGGCCGAGATCCCCAGCAGTGTCTTGGATGACCTGTGCAGGTAGCGGCAGGGCAGGGCGCTCCTGGGCCCGCCCCACGCCCACCAGCCCCGGGCGGCCCGCGCTTCGTCCTTTGCCCGGGCGGTGGCGCCCCTGTCCTGTGGTGCCACGGGCCGTGGGTTACAGGGGGCAGGGTGGGCGCCGTGTCCCCGCCCTTCCCCCCTACCCAGCTCGGAGCGACGCCCTCGATCGAGGCGCTGGGCCGGCGTGGCGTGGAGCCCGCGTTGCTCGGGGCTGCTTGGGGCGCTCCGTGGGCTGGCGGGACTCTGAAGGGGGGGCGGGGCGGCCCGGGGAAAGGGGCGGGGTCGGCAGTCCCCCGGCGGCAGGGAAGCGGAAAGAAAGGGCTTGGTGCAGCTCTCCCCGTGCCTGTGTGGGGCTGCACCCGGCACCCGCACGGCTTCGTGGCCGAAGGCACCGCCCCCCCCCCGGTGGAAGGTGCCCTGGCTGCGCGGGAAGAGCGGCCGCCAGCTCTCCGCCGACGGCACCGTCGCCAGAACCCGGCGTAGGGCTAAACCGGCGGTGGGCAAGAAGCCGAGTGTGGAATAAAAGACAGAAAATGGCTCGTGGGTTTTTCTGACAGTGTTCAGCAGCTCGTGCTGTTTTGGCTGATGAAGGTAAAGCTGCGTCGGCAATGTTTGTGTAGGTGAAAGAAGAGTTAGAAGCATAAGGTTGATATGACGGGTGCAGTGATGGATTGCTGTAATACTTACTGTTCAGAAGTCTGGTTTCTTTAGAAGGGGTGGTGGGAAGGCTCTTCTGCTCATTTACCTCTGCTGGAAGAAAACGTTCCAGTGAGACAGAAAGAGCCAAAGGAGTACCCTTCAGTCTGAAGCTTGTTGGTCCTTTCAGAATGAAGTGGTTATCTTTTCTTGTCCTAAAGGCTGCACATCTAAATTTTCATAAAATATGGATTCTTTTTTCTTGGGGGGGGGGGGGGGGGGGGGTTGCTTTTTCGATCTCGACTTCAAATAATCTGTGGCGCAGCCCTATGGACTTTTTAGTTCATCTATCATCCCTAGAATTTGATGCCCCAAAGTGGATGTGATATTTGGCATGAAATAAACTTTCTGTTTTACCACCTTGAAAGTACCTCCTCTGAAGTATTTATGTAAGTATTTAAGTAAGTATGAGAGAGGAGGGTTCCTAAAGACAAAGTACATTTACTGGAATTACTGTTTTCAAATGAGTGAAAATGCTTAGGAGGAAGCTAGAACCGCTCTGCTCAGTAGTGTTTGGTCATTGCATGTTGCAAGAGTCAGAGTGAATTTTCAATTCTCTAAGTCTGGCCTCTGAAATGTGTTTGTGTTTCCACTATGTATCCTTTCATCTCTCTACAGAGAGGTGGGGCTTGTCTTTTAGATGGCTGCTCATGTACAAAGTGGTATTTAAGACTTCAGAAAATCCCGAGGGGAATAGCAATGCTTACAAAACTGAAATAGCCATAGCCTATTAGTGTCACTCCTGTGGGGTGGTTGATAGAAGGGCACATGAGCAATCAGAACTTACACTGTTATAGGGTCAGTCTCCCTGTCTTACTCTTACTGTGTGTTCCTCTGAGCTGCTGTTGTCTTCTACCTTTGAAGTGGTGTTTTGTGTTACAATTGTATGAATGTAGTCGTGTGGCTTTAATGTAAAAAAAAAAAAAGCCTTAGAATGGTAGATCAAGGGCTTGTAGTTACCATCTGTCTTGCTCTTGTCTCTTCCTAATTCACCTTGTTGACATTCATTACTGCTAACAGATCAGCCCTGCTTCGGTTATGTTGCCTTGCTTGGACATGGACAGAACAACTGAAAGGGGCAGAGGCTCTCCTGTGGGAAAGAGAGAAAGGATTCTGGTATGCACTGGAGGAGTGACAGGGACTGATAAGCCTTGACTCAAAGGAGAAGATAAACTATTAAATAAGTGGAAGATCAGTGGTGCCGCACTTCAGGTGGTTGGATATAAATAGTTTATTAAAATATCTGTTGCTTCCCACGTTCTTCAATCTGTACACGATATTAGTGAAAGTTTTGTTAGAACGACCCAACCAATTTTTCATACTCAGTTATTGAGGAGATTCAAAATATTTTCTAGCACAACCTATACTTTCTTTTTCTTGTTTTTAAATTCTGTCAGCACATAAAACTTCAGTACTAAAATAATTATAATTTCAGTATAACAGATTTGGAAAGTTACAGGCCCCATATGAATTCTCTAGTATCTTTTTATATGAACTGTAGGAGTGTGAGCTATAAATAACTGTTAGTGAATTTTTAGGAGATGGTAAGCATTCACTTTACTCTTACTAAGCTAAACAATTACATAAATCTGCTTTCAAGTCAAGCTGTCCCAGTAGTTCGAGATTTTTTTTTTTTTTAGTGGGGTTGTTTTTTGGTATATTTGAAAAGCAAAAAGGTACATTAAAGCCTAGATGTCCAAAAAAAACCAGAACTGTTGTTTTTATTTTATCTTGAGAGTGCTAGAATATCTGTCAGATTTATACACTTTTTCTTTGGATGGGAATATTTTTGTTTGTCCTGAAGCAAAAGACCTGGATTCTCTGTAGAAAAATCTTATAGTTTTTAAAAGTTTCTGTATGCAGGAGATGCAGTCATCAGTACTTGTCACTGTATTGGCCATTTTACCTGTTTGATACATTTCCTTATGACAGAAAGACCACTGTGAGATGGGGCTAATTCCATTAACATGATTGGTGAATTAAAATATGTTTTGATTTTACTTTAAACTGAACCACTTTCTTTAGATTCTGTGCAGGGGCTCAGAGGGGTTCCACCTAGAAGTTACTCAGAGAGGCTCATGTGTAGGTCTTCAGATCACTTGCAGCTGTTCTAAGTAATTAATCCAATTAGTCAGAATAATAATTCCACTGTTTGGAGCTGCCACAGCTGTTTTTAACACCTGCAGGTAATTCTCAAGGCTGTTGCTAGCTCTGAAAGCATAGGAAGGTGCCTTAGCTGGTATTTTAATTTTGTATGTCTTGAGGGGAGGGTGTGGTGGTTCTTGTTTGTTTTTGTTGATAGATTGAAAAAACCTATCTGGGTAATCTTTACCACATCAATGATCTTATTTTTGCAATTGTTAAAGTTTTGAAGTTTTTAGGTACTGAGCAGGATGACTGGATTTCTTCTTGTAGTAATCAATTTTAATCCTAAATTGACAAATACTGTTCAATTGTATAGTTAATTTGGCTAGTAGTCTACATTTTTGTTGTCTGTGATTACTTAGTCAACTCATATGTGAACTTCTAGGAAGTTCTGGATTATATTCTTAGACTGGGTCTGTGGTTTGATGTTACTTTTAGAAAGTTTTGCTTGCAGTATTTTTGTGATAATGTATTTTTTGAGGATAAAGTTTGGCTATTTAGGAAAAACTGTAGCATTAAGCATCAAATTAAGTTTTTAATTGCACAGGGGAAACTTAATGTACCTATTTCTTCTGTGGAAGAAAAAAAACCCCAGACCCTGCAATGTGTACTTGTGGATGTTCTCTCCGATACTAGCCTTAGTGTTCTTCCATGCTGTGAGCAGTGGAATGTATAATTATTTTGTATAGGTTATAGCTAAGCTTAAATATAGATTTTTTTTTAAAATGCATATTACTAAAAATTCTCTCATATGTTGGCTTTATTAGATTAATGAAGTTGGGTGAAGGGAGGGCTCTCAGGCCCTGGCCTTTGTTTGTCCTGTGGAGCTCAACGTATGAAGTTACCTGCTGTAATGGGTATGTTCAGAGTCAAATGTTCACAGCTGACTTCACCAAATCTAGTACTGCGGTTATACAGCACTGAAACCTGTACTAGAGAATCAGTATAAGCTAGCTCTTAAAAAAAAAACAAACCCCACAAAACAAAACCCACAACTTTTTTCCGACAGTATGAAATAACAAGGAGGCTTTTATATTTGGATACAGAGATCTGTGTGAGAAGTGAGTATAAGTGATAATAGTGGTGGTGGTGATTATTGTTAAATGCTTTCATTGCAAAACTGTTCTCCTAAGGATAACAAAAATAAGATTGAAAACACTAGTCTAATGCACTTTTGTTTATTTTTTTCCCAAGTTGTCAGTTTTTCCCTGTTGGTAAATTAGATTAAGAGACTTTTGCACTTAGAATTTGTATTCAGAGTGTAAAGTGTTACACCTCTATTCTTATTCAGATGGTAAAATGTTACCAGCCAGCATGTGAAAACAGCTTGAAAACTAAAGCCAGGTACATAATGTCTTCAAACATTTGTTGAGTTCCTAGGCTGTTTTAGAATCACACAGTGCCAGGGTACAATTTATTCTAGTTGTGGCAAGTTATTGTGTGTCTAAGCTTCAGCAGTAGGACCACTCTGACCCATTCTGTTCAATAACAAGTCACAGGTATCCACGTCATTTTTTTGTCATGCAATGTTGTTCTACTGAGTTGTTCCTTACTGAATGAAGTGGAGGTACATAGTCTTTTAGTGTAGGTTTTGGGGCTTCTTGGTGCTTGCTTTCCCCTAGAAACAGGTGCTGTTACCCCATCTTTTGACTTCAGGGTTGTGGTGAGTTAGCCTTGGCCAGCAGCCAGATGCCCACCCAGCCACTCACTCCCACTCTTCAACAGGATGGAAGAGAAAATAGGGTGGAAAAGCTTGTGGTTTAGGCTGAGGCAGGAAGGTTGCTTACTGGTTACCATCATGGGCAAAACAGACTTGACCTGGGGAAAACTAGTTTGTTGCCAGTTGCAATGGATTTGGATAGAGAGAAACAAAGACAAAGAAACGTAAACAACACTTTCCCCTACATCTTCATTTTCCCCAGATTCAGCTTCACCCCTTCATTCATGACTCCTCTATTTCCTTACCCCTGAGCAGCGCAGGGGGATAGGAATGTGGGTTGTGGCTGGTCCATAACACTTTGTCTATGCAGCTCATTCCTCCTCATGCTTTGTCCCTGCTCCAGCATGGGTTCAGTCCTGTGCGCTGAAGTTCCTTCAGGAAATATCCATCTGCTCTGGCATGGGATCTGCCACAGGCTTCAGTGTGGACATCTGCTCTGTCATGGATCACCTCCTCTCCCTCCTTCTCTGACCTTGGTGTTTGCGCTGCTATTTCACATTCTTTTTCTCTCTTCCTCTGCCTGTCTGGCCTATTTTTCCTTTCTTAAATACATTTTCCTAGAGGCACCACCAAGTTGGCTGCTGACTTCAGCTGTGCTCTGCGGTGGGTCTGTTGGAGCTGGCTGTGTCCAGCATGGGGCAGCCCTGGCCTCTTCTCAGTGGAGGGCAGGCTGCAGCCCCCCCACTGCCAGCACCTGGGTATCTGCACCTAGTACTACCTACAGGTGCCTGCTGTTAGCACTTCAGTCACTCCAAGTAACTTAGGAGTTAACTTTTTGATTAAGAAGTAGTGTTCTGATTGGCTTGCTCTTGTTACTCTAAGCCTAATGCTGGCATGTTTCTTGCTCCTCTTTGGTAATACTTCTACATATGGTACCTTCAGATTTATGTTCAGCTACAGTGCTGGGGCAAGAAAACATCATCAATGAGTTGTAAAATAAAATAACTCTTTTTTTTTACCTTTTATCTACAGCAGCTTTGTATGTGAGGACGATTTTCAGCAGTAACAGATCCTTCAAAAAGAAAAAAGCAATTGCGAGTTGGCAAGTAGGAGAATATTGTTGTTGAAGTGAAAAAGGCTGTTTATGTAAGGGAGAGTGTCTGCTTCTTTAAGGTATCTGGTCAAGGACCTTTTTCAATGTGAAAACAGGATAATAAGAAGAGAAGGAACCGGCCAATACAGGGAAACAAACCTGAGGGAGAAACAATAACAGAAGTGGTGGTGAGAACCAAACCTGGCCATTGACTGATGAGGGGGTGTGAGCGTGTGGGAATGTTCATTCCAGCAAGTTTATATGAGCGGGGACGGCTCTTGGGAAACTAAGGGGAAAAAGGGTGAAATAGGAACCAAAAATAACAGACACAGACCTAAGAAAACAAAAGTGGAGACAATGACAAGAAACAAACCTTCCAGTCACACTAATTGATAGGCTATGAGGAAACCACAGGCACCACTTCCAGGAGGCTCAGCCGGGAGTTTTCATCTGGTAAGGCTGTAAACCAGGGGGCTTCCCACACAGGGGGCTGGGAGGGAAGTGGCAGGGGAAGGTGAGCAAAAGGGAAAGGGGAGTGGGAGAGGAACAACAACAGGTGGACACAAAGTGGAGGCAGGCAGAGTATAAGAGAGGCTGGTTGTGTGTAAAACCAGGCCAGTCAGTACACTTGTCTGGCTGAGTCTTTTACCTGATTGCCATAGTCTGTCCTATCTTTTTACATCTTCTTAGTAAATATTTTCTTAATTTTCGCTCTGCATAATTGTAGCCCAAGTACGTGTGTGCTGCAAGGATGAAGCGTTGGCTACTGATGAGAGTTATGTGTGTGGGTGGATGGGGGTGTCAGCTACTGGAGCGAGAGGGCATGTCTCGGTGCCAGCTAGTACCATGGGTAGGGGTCTTAGCTTCCAGCCTCTAGGTTGATGATGGTGAGTATCCTGATAAGCATCTACTGCAGGTGAAGTGTGTGAGTGAGGGGCAGAGAGCTGGCAGTTGGAGAAGAACCATGGGTCACAGCCCATGTGCCTGGGGCCAGCTGCTGGGCTGGTGAAGGGATGAGTGTCTTATCCTTCCCCAAACCTGTCGTGCATGTGTACTCACTACCAAACTTCAAGCTGGACCAGCTGGTGAGGCAGGGACCTGTGTGATGGGTATGAGATCCTGGGATCTGGGCAGGGATATCAGGTGGATAGAGGGAGCCATGCTTGTACTTGAAGGACCTGTGAATGCACATGTGCTTGTGAACCTGGAGGGTGTCAAGTGTGTGCCTGTGCTAGCGACCTTCTACCTCTGCTAGCCAAAGAGGAGAAGGGGTTTTAGCTCTCTGTATGAGTCCTGTGTGTAGATGGTGTTGAAGGCAGCACCTTGTCTGTGGCAGCCTGTGTGATCAGCTGTGTTAGTGCCCTGTGTGTGTCTGTGGGATACTCTCTGGGCTTTCCTACTGGTTGAACTTTGCAAAGGGAGAGTGACAGCTGTGTCCCTCAGCCTGGGCAGACACCCAGCTCTTAGCCAGAGTGGCTGAGAGAGACAACCACTTTTGACATCCCTAAACAATTTATACTTGTCAAATTTTAAGTAAAGATGTCTTAAGTATTTCTGGCTCTGGTGATGATTCTGTGTGCTTTTCGAATTTAGATGGTGGTACTAAGGAGCTGAATGTAAAAGATCTCTGTCAAATGGTTTAAGTTCAATGGGGTGGATGACCTTACCTTTCTAAAAAGAAAATTCTATTGATCTTATAAGCAGAAGCAGCTGTACTTAGGTTAGTGCAAGTTAAATTTATATCTCTGGAATTCTATATGTGTGTGCCAGAATCCAAGCTAAAGCACAAAGTAGACTTGAAAAACATGAGCTTGTCCATGTTGTATTTCAGACTGAGAAAATAAATAGGATCACATTGAATTTTAAAATCTACATGAATTGTTTACTGTGGTTTTAAGTGAAAATAGGTAACCGCGTTTAACTTGTGTCCAGAAAAAAATGTGTTGACATCTGTTATCAGAGTTTGCAGATGTTCTTTAATGGACATATAAAAATGCTTTCATTCTTGTAATATAGCCATTTACTTATGATGTTCTCACTGTCCTTGTTTTCACAACAGTTAATTTACTTCTTTTATTGTAATTGACTTTAAAAGTTGTATTTTACTTTGATGTGAAAACCTTTTTCTGTCCAGATCACAGGAAGATCTGGTCATGTGTTGCTCTGTGCTAGTGTATCAGGAATTCCACTGTTGCAAAGTATTTTGGTTGTTAGATTTATTTAAATTGATAGATTTGGCTAATCTTACTCTTCTTTCTTTCCTGGCAGCCGATTTATTTTGCACATTCCAAGTGAAGAGAGAGACAACGCTATCAGAGTGTGTTTTCAGATTGAACTTGCCCACTGGTTTTACTTGGATTTCTACATGCAAAACACACCAGGATTACCTCAGTGTGGGATAAGAGACTTCGCTAAAGCTGATATCCTTTTTATTACTGTGTTGGTGTTTTGTCTGAGTGGTTGAAGTGCAAACTGAATATTGTTAATGAAGTTTCATACTTGCAGCAGGAAAATGTCGGTTCGTGTGTTAGTGATTAAAAGCTAGTATTGTTCATTACTTCCATAACTTTGTGGCATTCACAAAAGAGATGTTTCTCAGGCTGATAAAGAACTATGGAAAACAAGTAATTTCTGATCTTTGAGGATGTTTCCTTATGATTGCACTTTGGCAGACTAGGTAGGTTTAAAAGATGAGCTGTTAAGAGCTCTTCATGGTGTTTTGTCTCCTTAATTTAATCACTTTCCTAAGTAAATAGTGACATAAACAGTTAAGGTAGCTGAAGGTGGTACCTGTTCCCCTGAGGGCAGTGGTGTATATTTGTTGGGAGTATGGATAGTTGCTCCTAGGAACAGTTCTGTTGATAGGGGAGAGGATGCATTTTTATTGAATTCACACTGTTTGCCTCTGCTTTTTTCATTGCTTAGAAGGGCCATTGGAACATACACTATCTAGTCCTTCCTGGAGAAAAAGTTGTGACTTTCATCTAGCAAGTGTTTTAGTTTTAACATTTTCCCATATGTTCTGGATGTGGGATTGGAGTACTGCTTCTGACTTTCATGATAATATTATCTTGGTTTTACTACACAATGTCCTTCCCTCTTAGTTTGATAACAGAATTTACTTTGAAACACTACATTTTTTATTTTAAAAGTGAACTAAAAATAGGATAATTTTCTGTTGCTTGATATTGTGCAGTTATTTTTAATTTATTTTAGGTATGTTTTTAATTGTAAATGTGTTTTCAGACCAACAGAATTATTCTAGTAATTGTAGGCAGTGCAGGAGAAATATAGTGTAATAGGTGTTAGTCATTACATCTGACCCTCTCCAGCTCACATTTGCCAGAAATATTAGTTCTGCTGCAGTATTGTATTTTTAAGTGCTCTGCTGTGGGATCTTTTTTATTGGTGATATAATTTTATCTGTAATATTAATAATATCTTAAGGACTTGTAGATTTGCTTTCAAAGTTTTAGAGTTATAAAGTTTGTTCAGGTTTTTTCTACATCGTGAGTTTTAGTAAAGTGTATTAAAATTTAGATCTCTATAACTTGATGCCATTAAAATTTTTTTTTTTTTGCATCATAAATACTAAAGTACAGATTCTGTACTATAATCATAGAATGGCCTGGGTTGAAAAGCACCTTGAAGATCATCTAATTTCAACCCCCCCTGCCGTGGGCAGGGTTGCCAACCACTAGAGCAGGCTGCCCAGGGCCCCATCCAGCCTGGTCTTGAATGCCTCCAGGGATGGGACATCCACAGCTTCTCTGGGCTGCCTGTTCCAGTGTCTCACCACCCACTGAGTGAAAAATTTCCACCTAATATCTAACCTAAACCTCCCCTGTCTTAATTTAAAACCATTCCCCCTCGTCCTGTCGCTATCAACCCCTGTAAACAGTCACTCCCCCTCCTGTTTATAGGCTCCCTTCAAGTACTGGAAGAACACAATGAGGTCTCCCTGGAGGCTTCTCCTCCAAGCTAAGCAAGCCCAGTTCCTCAACTTTTCTTCAAAGGAGAGGTGCTCCAGCCCTCTGATCTTTGTGGCCCTCCTCTGTACCCATTCCCAGAGCTCCATGTCCTTCCTGTGCTGGGGGCCCCAGGCCTGGACACAGTACTCCAGATGGGGTCTCACAAGAGCAGAGTAGAGGGTGATAATTACCTCCTTCTCCCTGCTGGCCATCCCTTTTTTTAATGCAGCCCACTAGCTCATGTCCAGCTTCTTGTCCACCAGGACTCCCAAGTCCTTCTCCGCAGGGCTGCTCTCAAGGAGTTCTTCTCCCAGTCTATATAATTACTTGGGATTGCCCTGGCCCAAGTGCAACACGTTGCAGTTGGTCTTGTTGAGCCTCATTAGGTTCTTATGGGCCCACTTCTCCAGCCTGTCCAGGTCCCTCTGGATGGCATCCCTTCCCTCTGTTTTATCGACTGCACCGCTCAGCTTGGTGTCATCTGCAAATTTGCTGAGGGTGCACTGAATTCCCTTATCTACGTTGTTGATAAAGATGTTGAAGAGCACCGGTCCAAGACAAAACCCTTGAGGGACACCACTTGTGACTGGCCTCCACCCAGTCATAGAGCTGTTGACCACAACCCTTTGGCTGTGACCAGCCAACCAATTCTTTATCCATTGAACAGTCCATCATTCAAATCCACACCTCTCCAATTTAGAGAGAAGGATGTGGTGGGGGACCATGTCAGAGGGTTTGCACAAGTCTAGGTAGGTGACATCTGTCACCCTCCCTTTGTCCGTCTATGCTGTCACTTCATCCTAGAAGGCTACCAGGTTAGTCAGACAAGATCTGCCCTTGGTGAAGCCATGTTGGCTGTCTTGGATTGCCTCTTGGTCTTGTGCATGCCTTAATGTGGTTTCTAGGAGGATCTGCTCTGTGATCTTCCCAGGCACAGAGGTGAGGCTCACTGGCCCGTAGTCCCCCGGGTCTTCTTTTCTCCCTTTCTTAAAAATGGGAGTAATGTTTCCCTTTTTCCAGTCACTGGGGACTTCACCTGGCAGCCATGATTTTTCAAATAGGATAGAGAGTGGCTCGGCAACCACATCAGCCAACTCTTTCAGAACCCTGGGATGTATATCATCTGGCCCCACAGACTTATATACATTCAGTGTCATGAGGAGGTCTTGGACTTGCTCGGCTGTTACAGTGGGAGGGATTCCACTCCTCACCCTCACCTAGAGGTTCAGGGTCCTGACAGACATGGGAAGCCTGACCACCAGTGAAGACTGAGGCAAAGCACTTATTGGGTACCTCAGCTTTTTCTATGTCTGAGGAAGCCGGTTCTCCTTTCTCATTTATCAGAGGGGGAACACTCTCCTTGGCCTGTCTCCTCCTGCCTATGTATCTGTAGAACCCCTTCTTGTTATTTTTCACCTCCCTTGTCAAATTCACCTTCATCTGTGCCTTGGCTTTCCTGATGCTATCTCTACACATCCAGACAATGCCTCTGTATTCTTCCCAGGCTACACAACCCTGCTTCCACTTCCTGTACTTCCCTCTTTTCCTTCAGTTTGAGCTGCAGGTCCTTGCTCAGCCATGCTGAGCCCACCTCCTTTTCTCAGTTTCTTCTGTTGGGTGATGGAGAGCTCTTGCACTCTCAGAAGGGTGTCCTTAAAGAGCTGTCAGCTCTGTTCTGTTCCTATGCAGTAGGAACAGTTTCCCAGGGTATCCTATCCAGTAATTCCTTGAAGAGCTGGAAGTTTGCTCTCCTGAAGTTCAGGGTCCTGACTCTGGTTTTTGCCAGGCCCATATTCCTCAACATCACAAACTCAACCAGGGCACGGTCACTACAGCCCAGACTGCCTCTAGTCTTGACCCCTCTAATGCTCTCCTCTGCACTGGTGAGCACCAGGTCTAGTAATGCTTCCCCTCAGGTCGGTCCATCTAATATCTGGACCAGGAAGTTCTCTTCAATAGACTCCAGGAGTCTCCTGGATTGCTTGCAGCCCGCAGTGTTGTTATCCCAGCAGATATCTGGGTGGTTGAAATCCCCCATCAGGAGAAGAGCCAGTGAGCATGACACTTCTTGCAGCTGAAGCAAGAAGGCCTCGTCAACAGGTTCTCCCTGATTAGGTAGCCTGTAGTAGACTCCAACCACTAGGTGTCTTTTGCTGGACTGATCCTTGATTTTAAGCCATGAGCTCTCAACCTGGTCATGGCTGTTTCTCAGATGCAGCTCTTTGCAGTCTATCCACTCCCTAACATGGAGGGCAGCTCTGCCTCTCCTCCTACCCCATCTGTCCCTTCTGAAGAGCCTGTAGCCCTCAATCACAGTATTCCAGTCATGCGATTCAACCCACCATGCTTCTGTGATAGCAATTAGGTCATACTTTTCTAATTGCGCCACAGTTTCCAGCTCCTCCTGCTTATTTCCCATGTTGTGTGCATTGGTATAGAGGCACTTCAGCTGGGCTATTGGCCTCATTATCTTCTTGGAGGAGCCCTTCCTAGTACCTCTGGGACAAATCTGGGGTTTTTCCCCGCTGCTGCCCAAGGCAACAACATTCCTTCGCTCTTCTACATCACGCAGTGCATCTGCTCCCCCCATCGTATCTAGTTTAAAGCCCCGCTAATCAGCCCAGCCAGGTTCCTCCCTAGAATATTCTTGGCCCTTCTAGTCAGTCTCATCCCATCTGATGTCAGTATTCCCTGTTTCTTAAAGCTGTGCCCCAGATCATAGTGCTCAAACCCTTGAGTGTGACAGCATCCCTGAAGCCATTCATTCAGCCTGTCTCTTTTCCTCCTTCTGTCTGGGTCCCAGTCTCCAACCAAGAGGAGAGAGGAGAACACTATTTGTGCTCCCAATCCTTTAAGCTATTTCCTGAGCACCCTAAAGTCCCTTTTGATTGCCCTTGGGCTTCTTTTACCTACTTTGTCATTGCCAACATGAAAAACTAGTAATAGGAAGTAATCAAAGGGTCTTACCAGGTGGGTGATGCTCCTAGCAACATCTCTCACCTGGGCCCCGGGCAGGCAACACACTTCCCTATGGGATGGGTCTGAGCAGCATATAGGGCCTCGGTTCCCCTGAAAAGGGAGTCCCCCTATGATGACAGCCCTTTTTTTTTTTTTTTTTTTTTTTTTTTTTTTTT
>WKFP01014803.1:90454-189262 GCA_011057875.1 Pterocles orientalis | reverse complement strand
CCACTTGAATATGAGAAAGAACTTCTTTACAGTGAGGGTGACAGAGCACTGGAACAGGCTGCCCAGAGAGGTTGTGGAGTCTCCTTCTCTGGAGACATTCAAAGCCCGCCTGGATGCATTCCTGTGTGATCTGATCTAGGTGTTCCTGCTTCGGCAGGGGGATTGGACTAGATGATCTTTCGAGGTCCCTTCCAATCCCTAACATTGTGATTCTGTCAATTTCCTCAGCATTTTCAAAAATGCAACTTAGAGCCATTTTGCTGATACCAATATATACATTGATATTTCACATAACATATTTTGAGTATTCCCTGCTGTTATTATTTTATATGCAGTTATTTGGTTCTATTTTTCATTATACATATCTACAGGAGATGGAGCTTAAGAAGAGGTTTTACTGAAGATCCTGTACCTCTTTTTAATGCTGAATCTGGTCTTTAAAAAATGTAACTGAGGACTTCTGCCTTTGGATAATTGGCACTTGTGCTTAATAGCCCTGGGGTTAACATCCAGTTCTATAAGTGATTGTTCAAATACATGTTCCAGTGTCTGGGCAGAAATATTTTTGACAGTGGTATCAATCCTACATGTTTTCTGAGTACTTTTATTTCCTGTGGAGATTTTGAGGACTCAGAGGATTCTAGAAATGAGTGGTTACTTAGCATGCTTAGAGGCATGATCTGATTTAAGCTACTAGTGTGTTTGACATGAATCTTGTTATATTATAAACCTTGTATATTTGAGAATGTTGTCAAAAGTGTTTAGAAGTTAAGGCTTTGAGCAACCTGATGTAGTGAAAGCTGTCCCTCCTTATGGCAGGAGGATTGTACTAGATGACCTTTGAAAGTCCCTTGCAACCCAAACCATTCTGTGAATGTGATCCATCACTGCAAGAGCATAAATATGTAAAGAAAAATGTTCTTTTTAAAATATCATCTTTCTAGTAATCTCGATCAGGTATAACACTCCTATTTTTTTTTTCTTTAGAGTAGCTGACAATGCAGTTTGAAGTTTGTTTGTCATTATGAATGTGCAGTTTGAAATTTTTAGTAAAAGTTTTGCTACCCTGTTCTTGGGTTTTGCTATGAAGTCTGAAGATGTCTTTATTCCCCAAATAGTAGGGTTTGCTGTGAATAAGATTTCCATGCATCCAGAAAGCATGGAGGAGCATCTAGAGACTCCTCATCCATATTAATAAATCACTACATGAAGATGCAATAGACTTGTTTCAAGTTTTATTACAGGCCTATCTGTCTTAAAGAAATGTAAAGCACATGTGATCTTAGATATTTTTTCAGTTGTTGAACGTATATGTGTAAAGGCTTGTTTTTCCCAGCAGTGGTCTGCTTGCATGGATAGATCTGAAAAATAGTTGTTGCTTCCCTTGTGATGATAGATTCTGAAAGGATAAATCTGAATACACACACTGATTTAATCTTTATGCTTCTCAGGTGTTTGAAGAAACTGGGTTTGATATAAAAGATTATATCCGCAAAGAAGAATACATTGAGCTGCGAATTAACGATCAGTTAGCACGGCTGTACATCATTCCAGGAGTTCCCAAGAATACAAAGTTCAACCCCAAAACTAGAAGGGAAATTCGGGTATGTGTCATCTTGTTTGAATCTATAGGAACCTTGTGGAGCTTGATTTTTTGAGCTCGTGGTCTGTAAAATAATCACACTACAGAGCATGAAGAAAACCTCAAATATTAGCTACAAGTGGCATCTCAGCACTGTAGAGTCATGTCTGCTTCTTGCAACTGTACTGCGAAGACTTGATCCTTGACCATCTGTCTGATGTCTACATTCATCATGAAATCAACATCAGAGCATGCTGTCAAAGTATAATTTTCCCCTTCTTTTCTCTTAGGTGGTGTATATGTTAATTGTTTCATGATATATTCCTAGCTACAGCTGCATATATAACTATATATGCTTCTGAAGATGAAATTATTAATTGGTGATATACAAAAGCTTACATATCAGAAGGAGGAAGTAAGGAGGAACTTCTCTCTTTGATACCATCCAGACTTAGAGAATAGTGTATTTTAAAGAGGAGGTTGGGAAGGGGACACGGAACAGGAACTAGTTTGGATGGTTTGTGTACCATTTGGCTTTGAAAAGGGAGAAGCAAAGACTCGGGTAGTAGACTTGTTGGAAACTTTGTTCCTGATATCCATAATCTTTGAAGTTTGAATACCTTTCTTGTATTATATAGTTCAGTATAAAACAGCTATCCCTGTATTTCCATGCAGACAGTGCCACTGAACAGGGCACGTGGCTTTCTAAATGGGAAAGGGTACTTGTAGCTGACTAGATGGGAGTCTTGCACTACAGATCTGTTTTTCAAAATACAAAGTAAAAGAAAATGAACCTTGAGGGTTTTTTTAGATGTACAGTAAATACACTCCTTTGTATAACAGTGACCATCTGCATGAGGGTGATGAAGAGTTCTTACAATAAGAGATTTTTGTCTTCCTGCTGAAGCACCATCTTCATCTGATCTAATGCAAGCATGCATGCCATTTTTGTATTCCCTGTGGAACTATATTGAAGATGTGTTCAGCTTGTAACTTCTTTCTGTGATACACATCTTACCTGGACCTGGGGCTTTGGGGCTAGGTTCTGCAATAGAGAAGCTCATGTGGGTTCTTCTACACTGTGTATCTTCAGAATTCCTGATTTCATTCTGCACTCTGCAAAGTATACAGTTCTAATAGTTAAAACTGTAATGTATAAATTATAACATACATCCTGCCCTTTACCATGTTTTTTAATAACAAAAACTGCAACTACTCTGCAAACTAAATCCCCTTGTTTCTGATAATACCTGAACTAGTATTGGTGGTCTAGTTTTGATGGCATTTATAGTAAGAATAGTAGTGGCTTTGAAAGCTATTTAAAGCCTCTACCTTTATTTATGGGATTCAGTGTGCAGTGATTTGGTTGGTTTTTGAAACCCCTATTCAGAACTTAGTTGCTGGATAATACCTGTCGTATTTTAGGTGCCATCTCTTGAAATGAGTATGTGCTGTACCTTATGTTTCAATCAGAAGAATTATCCCATTGTTAATTAACTTTTTGTGAAAAACCCTGTTCTGGTCTGTTAATTAAAGTCTTCCACTGTATTTTTTTAATTAAGGGAAATAATTGTCGTTGATACACATTTGTAACATTCTGTAAGGCTACACTAGTGTGTATTTTGATTTTATTTCTTGCTTTTTCTAGAATATTGAGTGGTTTTCCATCAACAAATTGCCATGTCACAGAAATGACATGACTCCGAAGTCCAAGCTGGGTTTGGCACCTAACAAATTTTTTATGGCAATTCCCTTCATCAGGTATGTTTGAGATAAGGCAAGTGCTAGGCCAGTGCCTTTCAGACAACTTTAACTTCTTTAGATTTGTTTTAGTAAGTAGATCTTGTCACACTTCTTCTTGCTCACAGACCATTGAGGGAATGGATTTCCCGGAAGAATGGAGATTCCTCAGATAGCGACAATGGATTTTTATCTGCAGGGAGCACACCCTCTAAGCCCAACTTGGAAAAACCTAGGTAAGAACCAGGTCAGTTTAACACCTCTATATTCTTCCAATAAAACGTTGGTCATACAAAGCTGCTTGTTCTTTCTCTGATTATTTGTGTTCTGGTAATAGAATGGATTAATGAAAAAAAATTGCAGGCATATCTCATAGGACTGTAAATAGGCTGAGAAGTTAGTGTGATGATACACATTTTTTTGGTCAATTATCACATGTGTCAGAACTGAGATAATTTCCTGAGTCCTCTTTGTGGGAATCCAAAAAACAGAAGCTGAAACAACCAGACACCTTGCAGTGCTTCAAGTTCAATGCTTTTGGCGCTTCCACAGAGGAACAATAGGACTCCCAAGTAAGACTGTAAAGTACTATCAGAAATAGCTATCTAGCTAAGACCTGTGGGGGTCAGTAGGGGAACAAGTGCTGCTGGCTTTTGATTCAGCTGATCTAAAAGTGCAAGAGCAAACCTTAAAACTTGTAGTTGCAAAGAGAAGGCTATGTTCTAGCAATTCAAGTCAGGTCAGCACCAACACTCACAACAGGACAAATGCTAACATGGACCTAGCCTGTTATCTGTGCAGAAGATAGGTTTGCTGCGAGCAGGCAAAACAAAGTTGGGTGAATGCAGTGAGCATTATTAGTTTCTACAGTAGGTTTACTTAAGCTTATCTTCCAAGCTGTTCTCAAAAAGCAGAAAATTCTTTTCTATTTCTCTTCTGCTATCAGTAGGTTTGAAGTTGTCTTGTAAACTGTTTTGTCTTCCTGCACTAGATTCAAACTTCGCTGTAGTCAGCAGGTGCTTACAGATGGCTTTTCAGGAGAGCAGTGTGTGAAGCCAAAACAGCCACAGAAGCCATGTAATCATCCTGAGATGCCTGAAGCTTTGAAAATAAAGGTAGGTTGTTTCTTAGGCAAACATATGCATCTGGGTTGTGTCTTTGTTCATAAGGGGTCTTCTCTGGAACAAAAATACTAAATCACCATAGCATGCAAAAGTAAAGACATGGAAAAAAAATGTCAGGGATTCTCTGATTTATTTGGTGTTAAAGGTGGTGGGTATCAGATGGCAGTTGCGTTGTTTCAGGTATAGATAGCACTTACTGCTCACCATCTTGTTGTCCTCCATGTACTATTTTGAAACATTTTGGGTACATCTAGTGTATATGCATCAATGTATGGGAACTCACTGAACTGTATTATTGTGTAATACAGTGTCTGTAATAGTGCAGGAGACACTGAGTAACAGCTGATGACTCTTTGTAACTTGAGTGTATGTTTTGTTAATTTCAGTGTGTGTCTGTTTGTCTATAAAAGATACTATGTACATATTTTGAGGTTATTTGGACAAAATTTTAAACTAATAAGTAGGAAATATATTAGTGCAATGATGTTCAATGCTGCCATTTAACCTCTCTTTTTACTTTTCTCTTTTGGTCTTAATTGCAGAGTCAGAACTTGAGGAGCAATGGCAGAAAGCAGAACCAAGACACTTCCAGCCAAAAGAAGCGAACAAATGGAGTCCACAATCAACCAGTTAAGCAAAACCACACCTCGGTAAGAAACATGCAGTGGCTGTCTCATTTTAAAGGTTACAGTAATGCTTAAGAAATGTCCAGGCCAGTGTTCTGCTGAAAGAAAGTAGACTGCGTATCTGTTAAAAGTATATTTGATCAGAATATATGGTATGTATTTGTAGAAATATGACATTTCTTACCTTGTATGCATATATGTCTACGGACAAGCATACTAAATGTCAAAGTTTGCATTTTGGAACTAAGTCTTACTTTGGCAGTTGAAAATCTGACAGCTGTTTCAGTAGACAATCCTGCAGCTTTCCAGGCTTCTGTCAGGTAATAGCCTACTGTAGTGTGCAATAATAAGTCCGTGTAGTACATGTCTTATTTATTAATGTATGATGTATTATTGTAGGCACGGAGTTTTGTTATGCAATAATTTGATACAAAGTGGTAATGCATATACTTATTATTTACCTTCTCTCTAGGAAAAATGTTGAGATGCAGACTTGACTTGAACACCAAAATCTCTCATTTTTTTAATCATACAGTAGAAGTACAGCAGTTTGTAAATTCCAGAATTATATTCTTGGTTTGTTGCCTTTTCCTTGCAGTAACTAATTGTCTTGTTCCCCATAGTTCTGCTGTGTGGGAGAAGGCTCATTGAGATTTCTCTCTTTTTTTGATAGAATGTCTTTTAGGTTTGGTTCCCCCCCCCCCCCCCCCCCCGTTTTTCTTTATGGCTCTCCAATTCTACTTGGTTGGCTCTTGTGCAGCAGTGACACCTAGTTTGCCATGTGGCTCAGCTGGCTTGTGCTGGCTTTAGTTTTTCTTGTTTACTGGCTATAAGCTGTATTCTTCCCATTCTGGCTTGTGGTTATTGCCTTCTCTCTTTTTCATGTAAAAGTGCAGAAACCATAAGCTCTCATCCTGTAAAATCTTCATTGTAGCAAGAAATGGTTAGTTGTGTTGGCTCCGAGTAGAAGCATGAAAAGTCAAAGAATTGACTGCCCAGAAATTTGGCTATATAGAAAAAACCGAAATGGGAATCTGTAGGATCTTGATGGAAACAAGTGAAACTGTTAATGCTCCACAGTTACTTTGTAGGCTCTTTACAGACTGCTAAATACCTGTGGTGTTTCATTTGTCTTTTCATGATTGTCAGTCTTTTGAAGTTGAAATATTTCATTTCCCAGTGATAATTGTGCAACACAGCTGGAGCCCAGGAGACTTGTAATTCACACAGAGTGCAAAGGGCCTTTCTTTTCTCTGTATTTGTGTACTTACAGCAGCATACCTGGGGCTAAAACTTAACTCTTCCTTGGAGAGTTCTGAGTTTGTGTCTCTAATGCATGCTAATTTAATTGGCGGTAGCAGCATGTTTGCAAATATATTCCTCTTGCTTTTTGGGACAAACCAATTGAAGAATAGGTTTATGCATATGCAACTTTGATTCCAAACCACTATATGCAAGACTTTTCCAGCTTGAAACATGTAGAAAGCACTCGTAATTTTTCTCTAAAAGCCTGAATTTTAAAAATGTTTTGTTGACTGTTAAAAGGTTGCATGTTTCTGAAAGACTTGTGGACTTGAAACATGCTTACTAGATAAAGTAACATGACAAAATTCATGCTGAGATAGAAGTAAAATAGTTCACACATCAGATATGTCAAAGTAAATATAACCAGCATGCCTTTTAGCTGATGTTTAAGCTATACCTCTAAGAAATAGATAGCTGTTTCTTTATGAAGCGTGTAATGTATGGTCATTTTTTTTTACCAGAAATGTGAAAAAAGGCTTAATCCAAGAAGACTTCAAGATAACTTTGAAACAGGCAAGTGCAGTCTGAGTTTTCATCCATTGTCATGCATTACAGGCCGAAGGCACCTGAATAATGAAGGTTGAGTGTTTCTCCTTGTATGATAACCTACCAAATGTTACAAAGCCATATTTTTCTAAGGTAGTCTGAGTTAGTGTTTTTTTTTTTAATTTAGTTAACTTCATGTGCTGCTTCATATTGGTTTTGCAGTTCTTCTCCTTAATTATCAAGAATGTCATATCAGGTGGCTGAGTAAAAATTAAAAGAAAGCTGGTTTAGAAAAATAGTATCTGAGTCTAACACAATGCTGGCAACTGAGTGTCAGTTGAAGGCTTTCTGTCCTACTAGGAACAAGCTGCAGTTGATATTGGACTGCTCTGGAGAGTGCATACAGTTCTTTACGTACTGCTCAGAAAATAGGGCCATATTTCTTTCCTCTTTATTAAGAAATGACTTGCAAAACAGCACCTATGGGTAAAACTGGCTATTGAAAGTGTCCCCAGGTTGCCATGACTTAAGATTTTTTTTCTAGCCACTAGATGACTTGTAAACATGGCTGTTTGAGTTGCCTTCTTCTGTTTATGAGCAGACATACAGATTTTATCATAAATATTAATTGAATATACATTTGAAGTACGGCTTTGCATTGTTATTGATACTCTTATTGATAACTATCTGTTTAAAATTTGTTTCTTGCTTTTCTTCTCTTTAAGCAGATGCAGCATATGAGATGTGTTGCTCCAGTGAAGACCCACTGCCAGAACATGTAGAGGGATGTTCTGTGGCATGCAATGGCCATTACAAATTTTCTTTCTCATCAAGAGCTTTCTTGAGTTTCAAGTTTGACCATGATGCTATAATGAAAAGTTTTGACCTCTGACAGCAAACTTATTAGAACAAAAATCAGATTTACCTTTTGCAATTGAGGGGGTTTCTTATCCAGCCTTACTCTTTCTCAGGAGTTTTTTGTTTTGTTTTGTTTGTTTGTTTCTAAATGCAATGCAGGGACTGACTGGTAGTTTGGAAGGGTTTGTTCTCTTTGCAGTATGGGAGTGGCATAGTCAAGTGTTGCACTTTAAATGCAGTATAGCCTTTGTCCACAAACATACCTTTCCAGTGTTCAGTTCACTTGTTCCTAGCTGTGCATTAAGAGGGCATTCTTTTTTCTTTTTTTTTTTCACTTGCTGTATGTTTTATAGAATGTCATTGACTTTTTTTTAACCATTGGAGTATACCAGCTTGCTAAATTTTAACTGCTCTGATGTAAATTATTGGACTTGTTAGTCATTATTGTGTAGTACATTGCAATATTATGGCAGTGGCAATGAAACTGATTCTCAGAGGACTCCTCTGTCTTAGTGGTTTTGAAACCAAGTTGCACATTTCAAACCGAGCCTCAGCCTGTCATCCTTTCTCTGTCCTGGTTGCTTGCCCAAAATACTTTCTTTCCTTTACAGTGATAGTTTCTGTTGGCTGGCAATCAGTAGTATACTTGGAGTCAAATCTATAGTGTGTTGACAACTTCTTGTACTTACTCTGCCTCTGTCTTCAATAAGGATAGACAAACTGGGTAGAACTTGGCCATTCAAAGTGTCTAGCTTCCACTCTTATGCACTGTCCCCTGCTGGGTAAGGAGGAGTTGCAAAGTTTTGTGTTATGCCAGTTGCAGCTGCTTTCAAAAAAGAAAAGCTTAAACTTTGTCTGTGAGAGGTTAATTATGTAGAATTTATACTGAATGTAAATAAGCCTCTGTAGATCTCACTGAGGAGGAAGGCAGGTGCATGGATAGTGTCATTGTCTGACACTAAACGGCTTAATCAGGCTTGCAATAACTATTCTAAGGGTGCCCAGTATTGTATTCTGTGGTGGTGTCCTCAGATCTCGTGTAGTGTATGCTCTGTATATATCCAGTAGTAACGAATTGCACTTGTAGTTAGCATTTAAACGATGTAGCCTCAGTCGTTTTCAGCTACAATGCTTTCTTAGTAAAAATATCAAAGATTCAAGGGGGGGGCAGGAACAAAAAAAAACCAATAAGAGTTGAGATGATGAACTGTTAAATTACCATCATGATTCAAATTAAGGGGTTTTGAACAATTGCTTTGCAGTGGAGAGAAATGCACTCTTAATTTGTCACAGCAGCTTGTGGTAGCAAGCATGTTGTCCCAGATTCAAAAATGGACTTTTCTCTAAACTGAAAGTAATTGGTAACTTCATAGGTTGAATGAACTACGCCCTTGTCTCATCACAGTGTATGCTCATGCACTGAGTTTTTATGCAACTTGTGTCATCCAAAACCAAAATCCTGGTCTTCCTTCAACCACCCTACTTCATCTACCCTACCTGATCTGTTACCTAGTGCTTTTCCTCAGAAATAGCTTTAGAACTTTCTCCTGGTGTATTTACCTGCCTGGCACCAAGTGATTTGGGACTCTAATGCTGTAATAATCTTGATGATAGTCACGCTGGACTTCTGTATCAGCCAACAGGAGAAACAGACTGCAGCATTTCCTCCTTCTGGAGGACTAAAGTCCTGAGGGCCTTGTCTTTCAAGACCAAATTGTGAAATAACTCAATCTAGCTTTGTCTCACTTTTTTTTTTTTTAAAAAAAAAGGTGTCCAAAGGCCATTCAAAACACTAAATGGCAAAGAACAGTAGTTGAGAAGGTGGGATAAATGCTGGAGGAGGTTATGTTATTCAGCTTCAGGTGAAAACTAATCTTAAGTTCCTTTGTTAGTGCAAGTAGTTGGTTTCCCAGCAAAAGTGCCTTTACTGATGGTGGGGCAGATATTTTTATTCATATCCTGAGGCTGCTACTGCCTGTGGAGTTAACAAGACTCTCCTAAGGCATGATTAAGTATCAGGCTGTGGAAATCTTAAAGTAAGCTGGCTTTTCAGATCATTTACAGTCGTATTTCATGTAGTGCTCTGTGAAATAAGGGGGATATTGATGAAACAGCAAACTTGGAACTTCTGTCAACTGTTTGGGGACTCTTGTCCCAGACAGAGGAAGTCTTTAGAAAGAAGGAAGCAAGTGTGTCCTATGAATAGGAGATGCTGGCTGCCATCTATAGTCACTGGGTCATTTTTTAATCTTACTGAAAGGTTGGTTCAGTGTAAGAGAAATTGGTTGCTTCATTAAACAACCCAAAGTGGGGCTTACATGTCATGATTTAGTAAGTCTAGCCTTAATGTGAGTTGCAAATAAATGTGATAAATATGCAATAACTTACTTCTTTGTATAAGAGTACTGTTTCTTGTAGTAGCATTGCTTTCTGCTTTCTCAGTTAGGTTTCTAAAACAACTTAAGTGTTGGTGGCATGTGATCTGCCTTATGGGTTCCATCATGCCCTGTGCTGTGAACACTTCTAATTGTTTACTATTGTTTATGTTCTTATTTCACTTTCCTTTTATAATTAAGTATATTTTTAAGTTTAGAAGTACAGTTTACATTACCTTCTGTAAAACAGTGAAGAAATAACAAGTAAGATACAGAATTTAGTTCTGTGAGGTCTTTATTCGATGGAAGCTAGATACAGAGAAACAAGTAACTGTTTGCATGTCAGAGTCAAAAGCTGATGTCAAGATACTTGAAAAACAAACATTGCTCAGTTTGAGAATGCTTGCCTGTAAGGGGTTATTCAGATTATGAACTGTCATTTGGTGTTCTTGAAATTAAAGAACTCATGAAATAAACATTTAACAAAGAAACTACAAATGTGTGGGTGCTGGGAATCTAGTACTATTTTGCAGTTTCTAGTACTACACAAACTCCTTGCTTGAGTGTGAGATTTTTAGCATGTCTCCTTTGCAGAATGCTCTAAACTGTGAACTCAGACAGAAGAGTGATCTGCCTAATTGAATGATGTCTGTTCTGTTCTGAAAGGCTGTTAGCTTAAACTTTTTGCTGTATATGCATGCTTTTGAAAGGAGCTGTTTCTTAAGCACTTTCAAGTTTGGAAACAGTGGTACTGGGAAGAAGAGGGGAAACAGCTTTATTGCATTTTTTAACACAATGTAAATTATTTAGACCAAACTTGCATAAATAGTTTCTAGTAAAATTTTGGGCCTCGTCACTGTTCCAGGCTTCTGTGCTGTGCTCCAACCTTGCTGGTTTAATTTGGTGATTTGAGAACAATACTTGGTGTTTCCTTCACCCAACTGTGGGTGTTATAATTCAATAGTTCCTTATAAAAGCAAGGCAGGCTTTGAGTCTGGCTATTCCTAACAGACTTGTTCTCAGATTGTAATTTCAGATAGGGTATTATTTTTTCCAACTTTCACTTAAGAGTTGCTTTTGTTGATTTGCAGTTTATAGCAGCACTCATGTCATTCTAGTGTGAAGAGCAAGAGTCTACATTAAGAATCCAAGTTCTAATATCCTGTGGTGCAAGATAGCACTGCTGCTCCATGGGTGACTGGCTGTCCCCTTGTTGGGTCAGTGGGCCGTTTAATCCTCAGATACCTGTTTTTTATAAATTCTAAGCAACAGGGTTTTTTTTTCAGAGGTAAAGTCAGGTGCCTTCATTTTTTTAATTACAAGGTTATACTCTAAATCTTTTAGGAAGCTCAAAATTATTGAAAACTGGTAGAATAGCCTCTCTTGTTGACTTAAAATCAGTTTATTTACAGAAATTAAGTCTTGCACTGTAGATGTTAAATAATCTGGTGCTTATACATGACTTCATAATTTCAGTTTATTTTTTTTGTTACAATCTCTCAGCTTTTGAAGCAACCAAAACTACTTAAGATATGGTAAATTTCTGCAAACTAATTGAAGGTGCTTTTACAGTAAATTAGGCTTGGAAATGTCACTACTCTTGCGTAATAGGTTTTTGTTCTTATGCATTTATAGCAATAGTGAGGTTCAAGAAGGAAAGTAGGCTAAATGCACTGTTCTTAATCCTGTATATAAGCACTGATAGATGCAGTAGGATTTGTGCTGTGTATGCATTTCACTGTTTCAAGTACATTGTGAGCTTAGGAGGACAACAAATGTAGCAATTACGTTGGCCGTATTCAAGATCATACAAGAGGAAGTATTCTAGATTAGTAGTAATATATTAAATGCTTGGGATTTAACTTGTCTTCTCATTGAAAATGTTAGGTTAAGCTAGACTTACTGTAAAGATCAGCTTTACGGAAACCCTTATCTTTATATCGTTCTCAGCTCTGGAATACTTCTGGGAAGGAAGTAAAAGTGTTTTCAATTCCTCCTTCATTACTTGCAAGATAAAAAGAAAGCATGCTTTTAAGTAGTTATCAAAATTTCACAGGGTACAGAATGTTTAAATTTGAATAGGTCTATTATGAAATTTACTGGAAACACTGAGTATTTTGTCATTGTTAAGCATTTATATTATTGATGAGAGGAACTAGCTTCTAGTTTTCATTATGGATTACAGTTCAGTGCCTTTAAGAAAGTGATTACAGCTCATGGAGCATTCATAATTTTAAAACAAAGGCATTTATGGCTTTTCAAGAAAACAGGTCCTGCAAACTCAGTTCTCTACAACACACTTCTCACTGTGATAAAAAAGTTTGCAAATTTTTTTAAGCATGTTCAAGCAAAATTACTAAACTGGGGAGATGAACCATGTATATGTTACTGGTTGGGTACATATTTTTGTTATGTAAGAAAAGTACACAAAACTGCATGATTAAGAGCTCTCAGCAAATACTTCTCAAGCCGATACTTAAAACAGGATCCTTAAGTAACTTTACAATGTCTGCGTAGCACTGCAGTATGTGGAAGCTGCACTTCAGCCCTGAGGAGCAGTTCAGCTGGGTTTGCAAGGCACTTTAAAAAGCAAAAGAGATTCCACAAAAGGAGGAGTTTTGTTCACTAATTTTGGCATAATGCTAGATTGCTGTACATGCAGGACCCAGGCTCACTCAAGTATTGCTGCCCAAAGATAACACCTTTCAGTGCAGCATTGCATGCCTCACAGAAAGTATGGAGCCGGTGTTTTATTACATGGCTCATACATGAAGGGTTATGTCTTCCTCTTGTTTGTTTAAAGCTCAAGAACTTGATCTGCACTGGTATGTAAGTGGCATATTGGTGCTAATTAAATAGAAAGTACGTACAGCTAATAGGGTAAAAACCATCTGAAGTTACAGAGTTTATTCAATTTCCATTATGTTATCCTGAAGAAACTTTGCATTAGTCACCTCTCCAATTTTAGTAAATGAAATCTGTAAGTATCTGTAATATCTGTTGTACTGGTGATTGTGATTTTACTTCTTATTCACTGATGAAGAAACTGAAGCACACCATTTAAGAGGCTATGCCTAAATGTACATTCTTCTATACTGTAATTTTTTCTCTGTAAAATTAAATTACTTTATACATAAACTTACTGAAGTATGAATATAAGCATTACTGATAAGTGTGAAATGTAAAGCCTGTGCTGCTGGTACAGGTTTCACTGTAGAGTGTTTAAATGTTGCCTTAAGCAAATCAGCAGCACTGATTATATATAGTGCCAGGTAAAGAAGTATTGTTTTTTAAAGTCAATTGTAAAGGTGGACGAGAGGCCCATTGAACACAATGAAAATAAAAAAAATTTTTTTAAAAGGTATTAGATGTACTGGAGAAGGGAATTATGTGAACTTCAATCAGTACTTATGAAATAGCAATTTTTTTTTTTACCATATAACTTGTTATTAAAAGAACTGGATGTGTGGAAATGGTTTCATATGTGCCCTTCCATTTCTGTAAAGTGTTCATTGAAGTTGTAGAGGTTTGTGGCAAGTACTAATGTTCTTGTGCTTAGCTAAAACCCGTGATCAGATTTCCAGTGGGTTCTTACCAACTTTTTATGTCCCTATTACAGGAATTTTCCTGACAGTGTTATAACATCTCCCTCAATAAGTTATCTTGGAGAAAGTCTTTATGATGCCTTTAAGCAGACCCATTCAATAATAAGATGAGAAGGTATGGTAAAGCAACCCCCAAGGCAAAGAAACAGCATTAGAAATTTATTCAGAATATAAGAACATTTGTAAAATAAGTATTATAAATGTCTCTGTATAAATAAATGCAGTTTTTACAATTCTATATCAAATAAACACAAAGTAGCTATTTTACAGCAGCTACGAAACTAAAAAGCAGCAACACATTTAAAAGCTAATTCAGTAATGTGAAAAGTTTTAAAAATGGCAATGTAAGGTACGGTGTTAAAGGAGGAGAAAAGCCTAATAAAACCGGTAGAACAATACTGACATTAATGCAAACTCAGTCACATGTGCTTTGCAACAGCTAATGGTACATTCAAGGTGGTGAAGTTTATACATTTGATTAGAAAAAAAGTACTTTTTCTGAACATGCAATGAAGTACAAAATTTCATGCACTCCAGTGACTTAGAAAATAATTTTAAAAACTGCCCTAAGTTTAGTTAATTAGTGAACAACTTTGGTTCTGTTGGCAAGAACAAATGTATTATTTCTGCAACAAGTATTAAGTGAGGTTGCTGTGACACCATGTGACTTGCACGCTCTTCTATAGGCTGCTGTGCTGGTATTGCAAACAGTTGCATAAAGAAGTTAGGTTTTCATGATTCATTCTCAGGGTTGGTGCCATTTTAACAGATACACTGGGACTGCAGCTAATTGTTAATATTAATCAGTTTTTACAATAACAGTTACCCTTTCCATCACTTCTCTATTGGGCTTTTCCAGTGTGCCAGCAAATGAAGCAGTAACTGCTTTCTTAGGTAAAATAACTGGTGGTCTGGCAAAGTATACCTACTGCTGAGGCTACATGATACTAGTCTTGCTATTTCATCTGCAAGCCCTGTGGGAAGAAAGGGGGAGTGGCTTACATTTACTGCTGATCTATAATTTAGTCTAAAACACTTTTAGAGCACAGTTGGCAGGGAAGATACGCAGTAAAGGTAGTGAAACAATGTTGTTTATACAGCATCAGCAAATCATTAGGCCTGAAAAAGGCACTGAGAGACACTGCAGCTTTTTATGTGTTTAAACCCAGATGCACTTTATGCTTTTTTAATTTGTATCTTTCCTTTAAAGACAAGTTTCAATTCAAATGCTTTAAGCTTCTCCAGCTACCACTAAATAGAGAGAAAAAAAATTGAGCCTAAAAAGGAATCCAGTGTGGTAGTACTTTCTAGTCACCTTAAGTGAAAGGTATTTCATGTGGACAGTTTGATATGGCCTCAAGTTACATGGATGTTTCAGATGCAAGAAGACAAAACTGTAACTGCATTTTTGATGCAATACACAGCAGATAATTTTCTTTGTGTTTCTTCAGAAACTGTGATCAGCTACCACTGAAGTTTATGACAAAATATCACATTCCTGTTGCTGAGAAACTTGTTGACCAAAAAAAGGGAAACAGCAGAGACAGATACTTAGCAAAACCATAAAGACAGTAAGAAATCAAGGTGCCTGCTCCTTCAACAGACTGATTTGCGAAAATTTCCATTTGCATTATAAATTAAGAAGTGCAATTATCTTCAGAAAGAGGACTGATCAAAACTAATCCCAAAGCATTACTACCTATATTTAATTTTGAAATCAGCATTGTTTTAACATGCTATTGCAATCAGTTATCTATGATGTTGGCTTTGTAGCTGGTGTATCAGACTCTAGAGAAGGAGGAATTGCTACCCTAAGAAAACAAGAAAATGGCAGCTACAGTGATAAGAGATGTCATGAACACCAACTGCTACACTTTCAGATGTAACCAAGATTTAACAATAATGCCATATTGTGAACACAAATTCCAACAACTGTTTTGTCTGCCTGGCCTAGCCCAGGGGTGACAAGAACAGTTCAAGTCCTCTAAAAGTATTTCCTTAGTACTAGAAATTGGAGGAATAAATGAGAGAAATTATCAAGATTCTAAATACGCTAATAAGACTTGAGGTGCAACTCAACATCTAAAGCAAAACCGATAGCCAACTCCTGGAATCAGAGTCACTTGAAAACAGAGCCTGAAAAATACAAAGTAAGGTGTAACACAGTAACAGGCTAATGAAGTTAATGATCTCTTAATCTGGCATGTTAAAACATGGCAGCTGTTTTATGTACTTGGTCAAAAAGAAGCAAATACTGAACGAAACAGGTTCTGTGGCAGACTCCTGTATTTTGCTCCCTAGAAAATCAACCTGATCCCTGTGTTTTGCTTAATGTTCATGATAGGCTAGCATTTTCAATTCAGTCAGTTTGATAATACAGTAACATGATGAAACAAGAGAATGTTAGCAGTAACAAAAACTAACCTAAGAAGCTGATGAAAACTTCATCATTCACATTCTGTTTGTGGCTGTATATCTGTACACCTACACATTTATGGTTTTGTGCCTATGTAGTCAGTACTAAGCAGGTACATTTCTAAGTACCTTTTTTGGTCAAAACAAGTACAAAAAGAAGACATTCTACCTCTTGATCACAGAATGCTGTAATCAGCACTATACATGTGAAAAAGGGCCCAACTTCTTGAAGAAAAACCTTGGTTATAATGTATTAACAAGAAAAACCAACTTCCACAAAATAATAGCAAAGGCTATGCACTATAAATACCAGGAGGTCTCCTATAATTTCTTACCCAACCTTCGCACAGACTAGCTATCTACCATAGGGAAACTCACAGCCTTTAGTCCTCTTACAAATGGTCAGAAATACACCATTATTGTAGTTTTCAGAGATGCAACTAGAGTTTCTTGTTTTGTTTCCAAATCAACACTTTTCCTACCTGATCTGTGCTGTGAGTGACTACTGCAAGTACAGTGCAAAAAAGCAAGCCAGCCTATCATATCCCCACTCTGCAGCTGCCCATTTAACCACAGCAGCAAGTCTTGAGAGTACAATATAGAGTTGTGTACAGAGGGAGCTCAGGGATTGGGAAACTCTCACATTATCTCCATACTGCCCAAATTAAAACCTCTTAACATGAATTACTTTGCTATGTGACACTGTCACCCATGGGACAGACATAAAATGGAAGAGAGGCTGCATGAATATAGACATAATGACACAGACAATGTACATAACTATAGCATGATAATTCAGGCACTGCCATTTTACATTATGAAACAGTTCTTAAGGTTAACACTTACTTATATTATCCCCATGGCACCTCTCTGGGATCCCAGAGAAGGTGCTTAAGTGTGTCAGCATTGACAGCCAGAGCTTGTAGTGTTTGAAGCTACCTAAAAGTCAGCCTCCAAAAGAAAGAAACTTGTAATGGCACTAAGCATCTTTGAAAGAGATGCATTTAAAGTGAAGTTTCATTGGTGTGTGGTCTAGAGTTCTCTTCTTCTAGTAAAGCTATTCGCTGTTTGAGCATCCTTACTTGTGTTTCATGTCTCTCCACCATGGCCATCATTTGCGACTCCAGTTTCTTCAGTTTATTTTGATGCTTTTTCTTTGCTTTTTCATAAGCTGCTACCAAGTTGCTGTTAGAAATACAAGGCAATGCAAAGTAATTCAAAAAAGGCTTGCTCATAACAAGTGCGACAAAAATCCACCCCAAAAGCCCATCTTGAGGGAACTCCGAAGTTTGGGTACTGATCAACTTACTAAAATTTACCAGTGCTTTAAAAATGTGTTAGACCCAAACCTTATTGAGCCAAATCCAGATCTTCTTTTTGGGGGGGGGCAAGTACACACCTTTACCAGTAAACCGGTTACTGAAAACATTTTTAAACATGGTTCAAAGAGCCAGCTAGAAGTTGTTGATGATGACCTTGCAGAGCACTGTTTGTGAGTCAGGATACCACAACATTAAACGTGATGATTTACAAAACATTGCATGGCCAGAATCTGCTTACAAAATCCACCAATAATTTAGCATTTTCCATTAAAAAAAAAAAAGTTATATTCAAAGGATGACACATTGTGCTAATTTGTCAGCTGCCAACTATCTTCTGTGCCTCCACCTTGACTCAGTAGGAAAGCTTGAGATGAGTACTGCTCCTCACCACAAGGGCTTTCAAATATAATTTATTAATGAAAACTACACTGTAAGTAATGGGCTTCTTGCAGGAGGGGCAGCTACAGTCCACCATATTCTCAGTCCATTCAAACACAGTGCCAGTAAAATCTACTGAGTGAGCATAAAATCTAAGTGTGATCATCAAAGCCAGTTTATTAACAAAGAGGCTGGAGCTAAAGCAAAGGGAAAAATTTTAAACAACAGATTCATACATCTAAGTGTAAGTTTTTGTTTGTTTTAATAATAACACATTTACTTATAGCTCAGTTAAGATGAACTTATTTCCCCCACTCTGTTCTTAGCTGTGTAGTTTTCAGTGTCCTCCATGGGGGGTTTACACTTCCCCCATCTCAAACTAAACCTTAAGGAGTCAACTCATGTGAATGCAAGGATCCGGAAATGGCTCATTAAGGGGAGAGAATTACAGTGCATTACCAAACCAGGCAAAAATAAAAATCAGTGGTACATCCATCTGCTGGTAGATCCTTTACCTGTTTGCCCTTTTAAGGTCATTGACAAATTCTGCAGACTGTTGATGTCTGATTTCACTGCTCTTTGTGAGTCTCTCCAAAGCACTCACTAACTCTTGTACTCTAGCTTTGAGTTTCTTCTCCCTGGATCAGGATAAAAGGAGTGAGAGAACTATTTTCAAAACAAATAATACTTCAGCTTGCAAGTGCATGGATGGTTATCAGGCTGAAAATATTTTCCTTACTACTTGGATAATGCAGGAAGTAGTTCTTACATTAAACTTTTCCACAGACTGGAATGTAACATTCACCATTTTAGCACGCAGGATCAGAAATGAACAGACAAAAGAGACAAAAAACTTCTCTGGTGGATCATGTCTTGTATGTATTGAATCACACTAAGAAATAATCACAAAGATACATAAATAAAAATTTAAGAATACCTGGCACATGCTACTTACTGTGTCTTGAATGAGATAGCAAAGAATACTACCACAGGAAATCAAACCTCATGCTAATCATATAGGAATTTTTATTAAAAACAGCATACCATGATTGATTTAAAGATAATTTACTAAACATATTTCTTTTTACTTAGAAATTACTATACAATCATAGCATTTGGGTTGGAAGGGACCTTTAACAGTCATCTAGTTCCATGGGCAGGGACACCTCCCACTAGCCCAGGCTGCTCAAAGCCTCATCCAGCCTGGCCTTGAACACCTCCAGGGATGGGGCATCCACAACCTCCCTGGGCAACCTGGGCCACTGCCTCACCACCCTCAGAGCAATTGTATTGATTTCAGTTACTGCTTCAAATTTACCTGAGTAATTTATACTACAGTCTGTATTAGAGGAGATCACTAGGGTCTTTTTTTAGGAGCCAGCAAGTCCAGTCCATGTGGCAGTAGGAAACAGAAGAAGAACATGAGAGGGAAGTACAGACACAAATGGGCAAGCACAAGAAATACAGAAGAAAGAGCACAGGTTCTTCTGAGGTACTCTTTTTCTGATATAGTTACCAATACTTACCAATTATGAACCAAAATTTAATTACATGAAGTGTGCCAAAATGGAAGGTGCCTTACGCTATTTTTACATTACAAATTTCTCTATGAGGGCAAGAAAAAGTGAACAAGGCAGAAGTTCTGGAGAGGAGTAAGCATTACAGTTTGGGGTTTAAGCTGGCTTTAAAAAGCATTTCCCAGCGCAGGTGAGCATGCGGCATGAGGCAGATGCTTCTTCCCAGGGAGCTCCTTGCTGCAGAGCCGTTGGCTGCCCACAGCCCACTCCTACACTGACGTGGGACTGTCCTACCTCTTGCGCAAGGGTGCTGATGTGGAGACCCAAGGAGCCTTTCTCTGTGACCCATCCTCATGGCATAGACAGGCCAGAGGGAAAAACATAACTTTTAAAATAAAAAAAGGGGGATAAGAATGACATGGAGCTGAGCTAAACTTGAGACAGGGGGGTTTAAATTTAATGAGGGCTCAGAGAATAACTCTATCCAGAATAGCTGTTCGGACAATATATGATTAACGTTTGCCATGCTTGCGAAGGCAGGATGAGAGGATCAAAGCTGTGATGATAAGGGGAGGAACTGCTAACCCAAACGAGAGGAGAGAATACAACACCTGCAAGGCCGCGGAGATAGGGAGGGCTGCTTGGGCCTCAAGCAGGCCCCAAACAAGCTGGGAAGCATCCTGGTTCTTTGGACTGAGACCAAGAGACCAGGAGGTGAGAAGTTCAACTCTGATGAAGACTCATTTACTTCATCCTGTCGACCACCGGACGACCACCAGGGAGCACTACGCAGGCGCAGAAAGACTCTTTAGCTAATTATAATACGAAGCGGGGCCGGGCAGGGCTAGGTAATTAATATGAATGAATAGATTAATGTATATGCAACACTTTGGGGAATAAATAGAGGAATAGGTTTTGCGAAAAGGTGCGCATGTCTTTGGTGGAGCTATCCCCATGCGCCTCAGCGCTGAATAAACTACATACCTACTTTACAACTTTCACGAGTTGTGGAGTCTTTCTGCTTCAAACTGGGACACAGATTTTGCAGTGTCGAACCTTACACTTCGGAACACTGCATGTCTGAAGATGTTTGTCCGTGCTTTGCTGCCTAGAACTGCTTTGCAGTGATGTCCCTTTCACTCCTGTTTTTGTTACAGTGCTGGCAAGTGAGTAAATTTGGTTTCATCTTATTAACAAGACTACCAATACCTCCCACATAAGCCCACTGAGCCCCATGGGAATGAATACCCTGAAGTTTGTGAAAGCTTCCCCGGCTCTGCACAAACCACGTGGATGCTCCTTGAAGCCTAGCTCACCAGCTTGCAGTTCCAGGGCTGGTCTGGCAGCGGCGGCATTGTATAACCAGAGACAAGGACAGATGGCCTGTTTCACTGTGCCTGGCTTCAGCAACAGAAAGGCTTTCACAAAGTCAGACGGGGAAATATTCCAAGTTAGCATTTTATCCCAGCACACTGCAGATGCTGGTTTAGTGGCCAAATTAAAAAGGACATAAGAGGGGCCTTGTTGATGAAGAATCATCAGTATTCTTTATGCATCCTTTCATTGAAGTAGCATACTCTCAGTTTTCAAATTACACAATCTTTTTCCCTAGTGGTTAAAAGCTCACTGCCATTCACCCCAAATAGAAATTTTATTTTTTTATATTCTGTCTTAGCAGTCAGAAAGACTCAGCACAGTCTACAGTCAAAATCTGTGTTCTGCAAAAAAAAGAGGAAAAAAACAAGCCAGTTGTTACTTCAATGTAAGAGAAATAAGGAAAGATCAGGCCAGGCAGAGGCCAGACCCATTAATGTGTGTGTGTCACTACTAATATGACAGAACAGAGTAGGATAAATTTGGTGCTTGTCTGCTCCAAAGGATACCACAGCCAGAAGCTCTGGGGAAAGCTTCAGGAGCACCATGTCCAGCACTGCAACCTAGCATGAACAGCAAATCCAATGGAATAAACATTTGCAGTAGTTGTATGGGGAGAGCACACTAAAAATCACGAGGCCGATTTAACATTACATGCAAAAAAAGGTATAGCTGTGAAAACACTGTACACAGTCCCATGGGAAAGAACCCTGTAGAGCCACAGTTTACTGCAGCTGAAGTCCTTAACACTGCTGCTGTAACAAAAGCTGTGTGGAAAAGAAACACAGTGGAAAGATTTGGAGGAACATATGCATGGCAAAGTTTGTTTGCTACAGTGACTGTTACCTGATAAAGCTATTGTACCACCTTTTGTCTGTTTTTGCACTCACACCTTTCAACCAGTCATGTTCAATCTAAACTCGGCTAAATGTCAAGAGGCATTTCTTCACATTTGGCCTACAGTATCCTGGTCTTGCTGCTTGCCGAAGATACAGAGCCCTGTAAGCACCCTGTCCCTCCACAGGGTGGTTAAACAACTTTCAGATGCTAGTTCTGAACCATCTAGTTAAACAGGTAACAGTGGGCAACCCTTCGAATCTATAGATACCTCAAATTTACATTTATACCAGTGACACGCATGTATTTCTGAGCTGACAAGATCCACGGTTCTTTCAGCTTTTCTTCATGTCTTGAAAACAGCACCAGCTAGTGCCTACTTTCACCTTAATCTCAGGGAAAGCAATTGGCGGCTTGATTTGCATGTGCTGAAATGTCCCAAAATCTCACCAAAACAACACATAAGGATCTACTTTTACACTTACTGTTCCCTTTTTAAAACATACATGTCTAAATATCTTTACTTCAAGAGGCATTCATAGAACAAGTAACACCTGAGTAGACAGACATAGCAGCAACAGTAAAGTTGCTGCTATGTTATTTACTAAAGTAAATAACTTTAGTTGGGAAATGGAGATGTATATACACTTGGCTCATGAATATCACATGCAAAAAACACGTATGGTGTGTGCTGCACCTTCTATTTTACTAGCAGATGAGAGATCTCAGAGCTGTACCTTAATGGCTGGCCAGCAAATACTGTATCCTTTCATAAAAATCCCATGCCTCATAATGCAAACTCCTACTTTTCTCTTTCTGTCCAAACTGATAGAATGGTCCTTATTTGTCCTCTCCAAAACTAATGGCTTAGTTGGGCAGTGAACAGGAGTGATAATGAATCCGGAGGTGCTATTTGCATTCCTTTAATGCATTACAGGGTTATCTGTCTACAGGATTTCTAGCACCACTTCACTTTCCTGATTGCTATTATAAATCAGCAGGATATGAAGAATCAGACACTACAGGCTTCATAAGACAGAATATTTTAAAACAACAGTCCTAATCATATGCAGCATTTTTCCAGGATGAGAACGTGTCAAAGCTGTGAACCAGGAATGGAAATGCATTTGATGCGACAGCCATATGAACATCCTCCTGACAGGGACTGCTGTACGGCTGTGGCACGGCCTTCTGCTGCCAAGCAGCCTTACAGAGTCTGAAGAGCAAGCTTGCACAGACACTTACATGTAAATGTCACACTGCTATTGTGCCCCAGGGCTGTAATACAGACCAGTATGGATCCTGGGAAAGCATTTGTGTGTATTTTGTTGGAAAGAGGGAAAGAGAAGCAAGTATTTTTAGGAGAACACAATTTCTGTGAGCCCCCAAGTCACAAGTCAATTGAACTGCAGAAGTCAGCACAGGTTTTGCTCCCAAAAGTTCCTCTTCTAACTGGGTACTGCTGCTGGAGCTGTGAAACACACAGCCACAGCACCTCACGCGCACAGAGAAAATGAGCACGTATTCTCAGAAGAGGGAACAAGCCTGCGATCTGAGGGCATGGCTCACTTCCAACACAAGGGCTCTCTGCTGTGGGGCACTCCAAGGAAACAAGTGTATTCAGAGGCCTACAGCCTACTCCAACATCCACTAAAAACACTATTTTCAGTGAAATGCATAATATGTTGGTAACAAAGACTTCTGTTTTGTATTTTCACAATCAAAACACTCAGTGGGCAGTGGCTAAGTGGTTTTCAAGGGCTTTTTGTTTCAGACTTACAGGATGGTTTGAATTGGAAGGCAAGTGGACAGGACCCAATATTTTCTCTGGTTTGAAGGCTACCACTGCAGAGAGCAGGAACTTCTGCCAGAGCCATAAAGGAAACTACAAATATCGGGCACATTTCTGCAGTTTCTGTCAATTTGTTCTCCGCACAGTGACACCATGTTTGGCCCAGAATAATGCAAGCAAGGGCTTGTGCACCTTATATTTTCCCTCCTGTCTGGGCTTTTACAGAGATGTTCAGGTTTCATGTGCCAGAAGTCGTCCCGGGTGGATTTTCCTGCCCTTGCTCATTTCATCAAGAATTCCCCAGTGTTAAAAACAGGAAGCTGCTCTTCCCTGGCATGCAGAAAGTTGATTTTTCTGCCTCTGGCTCAAAGTGTACCCAGCTAACTCCCCCTCTTGCGAAAGTACAGGCTATGGCTCCTCTGCCCTGGGGTCATGAACACCCACAGCTCTTGCCAAATCTGGAGCAAAAGAGGGGTAATGAGATCTCTCCAAATCAGGAGGTAACGAAGTTTCCACAGCCGGGCAGAGGAGTCAGGGGCTTTGGGGCCTGATTGTCCTATGTCCTGCCATCCCTACGAACATCCTTTTACTCACCAGGGACCATTGCCTGCTACGCGAAGACCCCTTCAAACTCTGGCTTCCCTGTCAGAGTGGCACCGTTAGCTTCAGCTCAGCATCTGCCCTGAGCTTTGCATACACAAAGCCCTCATGCAGCAGACAGGCAGCAGCACAGGGGCACAAAGGACCAAGGTTTCCTGGGCAGAGGTACCTATGTAGGCTGGCCATCCCTCAGGCACATGGGATTTGGGGAGGGGAGGGAGAAGAACCTTCTGCACAGCCCCTGGCTTTCTGCACGGCCCCTGCTTTGAAGGGGAGGCACATCCTCCACCCCACACTTTGCTTCTAGACTCTTTCCTAATATCCTCCTCTTGTTTTAATCCTGGCATGTTCCCTCACTCCCCTCCCCGTCTTTTCCAGTTCCAGCTGAGCAGGGCTGACACGGGATTGTTTTTTCTAGGCGTTGGACTCTTCTCAGGAGATAACAGCTGGACATTTAAAAGGAATGCAGATAAATTAAATTCTCCATGCATCAGCAGTTTAAACTAACATCTTGTATCAGACCTGCATGCAGAATCCCCAAGCCAATTTGAATGTTTGCCTGCCTCACTGGTCTGGGCTGGCCTGCTAAGGAAAAAACTCATATAAAAGAGAACTTTTTAAAAGAGGCAACAAAACAACACTATGCAAATGCCAAAAGAGTCTTAACATCGCCCTCTTCAAATGCCACAGCTTCCTTTCTCACCCCTTTGGGCACCAGTGACCTTGAGAAAACCCATGCTGCCTGCTCCCTGTGCATAGGTGGCCTTTTCCCATCACAGAGAAGATGGGAAGTGCTTTAAAAAATGCTTTGCTGGTGTGGGATGCTGTACTGCTTTTTTGCTGATTGTCAGATGCTTAGAGCAGATCTCAAATAGCAGAGGGTACCACAGGTATGTGTTATGTCACCAGTAGCAGGGAGCCAGGCCAGGTGTGGTCCTGGGAGCAACAGACAGGCAGCAAAAAAGAGTGAATAGGCCTGGAGGGAGGCAGCAGTGTGCCTGCCATGCTCGCTGCTTACACCTCCCACCCAGCTCTGCCAGCCCAGCCTGGAAGCTCTCCAGACCTGGAGCTATTTGGGGCTCCCTGTGACAGTTATATCCAAGTGCACAGCAGCTCAGTGGTTCAGATAACCATGCAGCAGTAAGGAAAACTACTTTTCCATGTTAAAAATAGAGAAAAAGAAAAATTATGGTTATCTGTGATGCATGTAGAAAAACAGCTACCCCAGGCACTTCTGAGGAATATGTTCACTATATCACCATGAGTCATTTCTCTTCTTGTGAAAAGGTTTCTCTCAGTGGGGATCTCCAGGGGATTTCCAGAGACAGGCCATGCCTACTGAACCCCTAAGGCAGCCAAGGGAAACCACAGCAGGAGACTACACAGTTATAAAAAAGACAGAGATCCCTGAAATTTGCAATGACTGCAATCCATGCCTCTGGCTTTCAAATAACTTAGAGTTGTCTATCTCCCCATTTAATGGACATGATAATGAAGGAACAGAAATAAGCAAATGTAACTGACAAAAAGGAGCCAATGATGCAACAGAAAAACTCACCAGTAGCTCCTGAATACCAGCCCTCACCTCCCTCTTCCCACTTCTATCCACTCTATGTTCATCGTGTACTTTGGCCAAGCAGAAAGGGGATTTTACTGATTCAGTTCTTAAGAGCAATTTTAAATCTGAATCATTACAATATAACGTGTTTCAGGAATTCCTCTTTTCATTTCCAAGACTTAGCCCTACCGAGGGTCAAAACAGGCCTGAATTTCAGAGATGCTTCTACCTACTCCTGGATCCTGCCATCATAAAAATAAGGGTGTCCCTTATTGCCAAGCGCAGATGTCGTCACATGAAGTTTGATGTTTAAAATAAAGGAAGGTGGCTTGATTTACTTCTGACTGACATTGTGTCAGGACATAGTCACTGTCATGGCTTGCCACACCTTTCTGTTGAAACAGTTGCTCTCTCAAAACAAGAAGTCTGGCATAACACAGGGTTGCAGTCTTGGGACAGGCATAAGGACCTGAGACTGCGAAGAACATTACTGTGTCTCAACAGACACATGGAAGCTATTGCAATAGGATGAATTTTCTGTGTCCTACTAGAAATACCTGCAGTTTTAAATTCCAGAGAGGCAGGACCACAGCTCTGTGCAAAATGTACTTTTTGTTAAAAGAACTGCTTGCCAGTCCTACTGATAACCACCCTTTTCCCTCTCCATGCTGACTTCCCAATTAGTAGCACCACTTACTAGGTTATCTCTCCATTCAAAAGTCATCAGACTTGGAAATATATAGCTCCTTTGTTGTGTTGCAAGATGGAAAGTCACCCTTTCTTGAAGGAGACACTGAAACAAGTCTAGACTGACACAATTTATAACCCTGCACAGCAATCAGAGATCACAATTTTGTGCCAACTGATGATCCAGCTGAGGTCTGAACAGTCACTCTAGTTAAAAAGTGGTTTGTCTGCCATGGCCCTTACCTAGTACTGTCAGAACCTTTCTGCCCAAATACTTTAATGCATATAAAGGATTATCTAAATACATACACACAATGCAACCCTGTGCAGACAGAAAAGCTATCAGCAACCAGAAATACAAGGAGAGACTGGAAGAAGACCTCAGCCATCAGCATTTTTCATAATGCCTGGGGAAAGGAAGAAGTTCAGTTTTGCCAGCTTGGACATTTTTCACAGAATTAAAGCGTGTAGTAGAAAAAAAAATAGCTGTATCACCATTATTATCACCCTGCTAAAGCATTCCTATATGGAATTCTTCTTACTGCCTTCTTCCTGCCATCTCTAATGCATTTATAACTTGATATGTACCTACTAATTTATAAACTCATACAAATCATCTGCAGCACTCCCGTCCCCTGCTGCAGCAGAGCAGAACACACCAGCAAGGAAGATGTCATTTTAAGGTCACCCTCAGAGACTGTAATATGCCCAATTTTGGGGTATTCAACCAATCCTCTCCTATAAAACTGGCCTCTGGCACAATCACTGGGGTGTCAGTGCCAGGCTATGAAGCTGCTGGGAATATATTTTTCCCCTCCCAAGAATAAAGTATTTCCTGCCAACAAGCTGGATGTGTCAAACTCAAGAAAAGATTCAAGAGGCTTCATGTCCATTGAAACTTTCCATCATTCCATCAAGAAAGGGAAGAGGGGAAAACAAAATAGCTAAAGACTCTGGCAGAAACCATTTATGCTTGGTTGGAAAAGGATGTGTCTCTAAATTAGTGGCCTTAGCCTCCAATACCAGAAATTTAGTAACCCAGATGTAACTTTTACAACATAGAGCTTCCAGGTAATATAGATTTTTACTAGTTAGTATAGTGGTCATAGAAAAGAAAAGTGATGTATGTGGGAAGCCTGTAAGATGGTTTTAATGCTGAACACTGCTATGGGAAACCCTGAGTCCTATTAGAACAAGTACATTATGAAAAATAAATGAAAAATTGCTCCTGCCTTGAATTTCTGATGATGGGTACTAACAATGACAACTTGAGGAGCTTCACAACATGCTGCTGGATTCCAGATTTATGAGAAAATCTACACCAGCAGAGAGAAGCCAGGCTACCTCTGTGGATAAGACTGTTCTGCTGCAAAGCCATTTGCAGACTATGAACAAATAAATGCTTCCAAACCACACCAAAATCCAAACTGTAACTGCATCCTGCTGTTTTATTTGGGTTTCACGTTATTTCAATTAACTGAGAAGAACCTGACAGTCCTGTAGCAACAGAAGGACAGAATGGAAAAGGAGCAGGGCAGGGAGCTGCCAGGGTTTTTGTTTCTGTGAAGACAGGATAGAGGGGCAGCAGCAAGTGGGGCTGCTGATTGGTATCACATCCTCTGACAAACAGAAAGACTCAAAAGCAAATGGATTTTTGCCCTGTCCTTGCAGCTGCTGTCCCCTGCACCAGTATCTACTGCCTGGAGTAACAACAGATAGGTCCAATTGCTGGATGTGTGTGCTAAGTGCAACCAGCACTGAAATAGTTCTGAACATTGGCATATAAATACTGCCTCTAGACCACAGATTCATTGTGCAATATTGACTTGTTTCACATCTCCCTCCTGCCCCCCCAGCAAACACGGTTACTGGGCAAAATGGTTTTTTGTTTTGAATTCTGGTCTTGCTTCTTTGGTGGGTGATGTGGGTGCTAAGGGGAGCCACCAGGATCTCTCCTGGTTCACACACAGTGCCAGCACTCGTTTTCCCATTCAAGTGGGAAGAGCATTGAGTGACAGGCACGTGCTAAGTGCAAAGAGTTAAATCCAGTTTGTCACTAAAGATATCACAGTCACTTCAGACTGTTCTGCATTGTTGCAGCACTGCAGAGAGGAAAATGCACTTTGATTATTTTTAGAACTGTTCTGTGGATCCACGATGGTATAAATTTCATTGTGATATCTGAGTCTCCATTTACACAGGACAGCAGTTAAGAACTCTGGTATTTTTCAGCATAGCTGTGGTTGCAGTAAGCTTCTTCCATGTGCTAGACAGACCTTCTACTGACTTTCAGAGGGCAGACTTTAGGATAAGGACACTAAGCATTCAGCCTGATTTGGCTGGCATACTGACTAGGGAGTAAAATACCCAGTCCACACAGCTTACAGGAACTGTGCTTGAGCTCCACTGGCAGTAGCAATCACATTTAGCACAGTCTTATTTCCATTACACAGAGAGTCTTCACTCCAAAATTTATTTACAGGCTAATTCAATTATTTTTCTTCCCCATTTCTGCCTGACACAATCTACTTGCTTGGCCCCTGGCTGGAAAGCCATGCTAATCAACTTAAGGCCTAGTAGATAAAGCAAAGTTTTTTTCTCTCTGTTGTCAGCAAACCACGTTTCATGACTATACTCAAGCCTCTGCTAACTACGGTCACTGGCATCTTCTCTTAGTCCAGAAGCAAATCACAAGAACAGGAAAAACCTGCACCTTAAGTGAAGACAGAAAATGCCAGTTGAGCTGCTCACACGGTGACTTGAGAGTTGGGGTAAGAGGGAGGGCAACGGCTCTGTGCAATGTTTATGCGAATGACTATGTTGATAGGGTTTATCCACCCACACACAAATGACAATTTTAATTCTTTTAACCACAGAATTTTGTTTCCTGCATCAAGCAAACTAAATACTCAGCAACTGCCAGACTATTAAGCAAATGGTATGAGATGTATCTATTCTGCAGTGGTAATGATCTGACATTTTTACATAATGTCTTTCAGGCTTAAGTGTCCCTAGGCACACTGCAAGTTGCACCTATGAAAAAAGCAGATCAGGAAGGAAACACTATAGCTGCCCGAGAGGACATTCCACGATTAAAGAGGATGCAAACACCAGAAAAAAAAAGTACACTATCCCCAGACAAAATTTGTGGTAGCATTTTGGACAGGTTCTAAATACAATAACGAGGTTAGATATTAGGTATCTATGTATTAGAAAAGGTGGACAAGTACCGAAACAACTATCAAACCAGTGAACATCTTTGTCATGAAGTTTACCACACAGCTGGTGCAGCAAAAACTGCTGCACAAACACATACGTAGTTAATGTATAACTGCACTGAAAGCTTTGGCTTAAAACCTGGCTGTTGATAAAAAGCAGTTCGTCAAGACATCAATTTTCTCTCTCATTGGAAAGCTAATGCTTCACATAACAATGTCATTTGTAATTGAACTGTGTCTCCGCTTACATACTCAGGAGGCAAATTCAGCACCCGAGTCATCAAAATTACTGCATTTCCCACTCCTGCAACTCCCACCCAAGTTCTAATTTGTGACTAACCTTCTTAACCAAAGATCACACTTCAAATCCTGTCTTCGCTAGAGGTTTTCTACATGCCCTCAAGTAACTCATGTGACTGTTTTGTGTCTCATATTCTTGCCCGAATATGGACACTCCTGACCTTTTGAGGGTTTCTCAAGGATAAAGTTAATCTGAATTTTACAGAACCTCAAGGAGAATGGAGCTTCATTCATGTGAAGCTTCATTCACCAGGTGAAGCTGAAGAATATCTTCATGAGCTGAAGAACAACAGCAAAAGAGAGAGGAAAGTTAGAAGAATGTTCCTTTTCCTTCTCAGTCTTAAAAACCACAGGGTAAGAGCAAAGGCTCAGAACTCAACCCCGCGCTGCCATCTACAGAACAAGTCATGTCTCTACTGAAGGAAGTTGCTTACCGCCTGAGTGCGTTTGTCAGTTCAGCAGTCACTTCACTCTCGTTGTACGGTCTCAGCTCAGCTAGTGTTAACGGTGTTGTGGTGCCATCACTGCATTCCTGAGAAATGAGGAAAGGCCATCTAATTTAAAGTTACTTGCCATCTTAATGGGAAAACTCTGAAAAACTCTTATTGCACAGATACTTCTAAAATGGAGGTGAAATAAACACTGCAATGTCACAACATGATCGTGTATCAACATATCAAGAAACGGACTAACAGAACAATTCACAAATCCTTCTAAGCGTCTCCTAAACCACCACAACTCACCGTTTTTCATAATTCTGCTATAGTGTGCAAAACTGCTGGTGCCTTTTGTTACTTTTGACACCACACTTGAAACAAAGAAGAACTGGATCAAACAATTCAGATGATCGTTTCCCAGAAACGAGTAAGAAAGGCGACAGCTATACAGTAGCTCTGGATTTTGTATTTCAATGTATTATTGAGGTTTTCTGTGGACTCTGCACTAAAAAAAAAAGGATTGAAGTTTTTCTAGGTATTTCTTCATGCAAATTATTAATGTAAATCCAGAAATCTGTTTATTTTGCATTATGCTAACAGGAAAAAAGTCTTCATGCTCAAATCATTACAAACGGTCTGACTTGGGAAAAGAGACTGTCATTACAATGCTCTAACTGCTTCAAAGAAATGAGCTCTATTTTTTGGGGTTGGGGGAGCATGGCATTTTGTTTAGACTGTCTTCCACAGTTTCCAGTGAGTGACAACAGGCAAGACACACGTTCAACTGCAGTAGCTTGTATGTTTGGCAAGAATGGTTTTGTTGTACTCCTCAAAATTACAACCTTATTTTAGCCCAGGCTTACTCCTCGTAAGTCACAGCATGGAAAGAACCACCTGACCACTCGTGGTTACATATAGACATACATATAGACAAAAGAGAGGATAATTATTAACATGCTAAAGACTGCTAGAGGGAGAGGAAGGGCACAATAAATCATGTTTACAGTGATTTTGGAAACTTGTTTGATTCCTGACCTTGCCCAATTTGTCTTTGCTTCCACTGCTGGTTGAGCTGAGGGACCTCATTCTCTGCTCTTTTTGTTCTTCCACTTCAGACTTCAAGTGCTCAATATGGACAAGGTAGGCCTCCTCCTGGGCCTCTCGAGTGCTCAGTTTCAATTCCAATGCCTTCTTCTCCTTCTCTAGCAGGTAAAGCTGTGCCTTGAGCTCTGCCATCTCCTCCTGTTGAAGAAACATTACCCATATGCTGCTTCATGGGACTACATACCAAAAGGAAGACGAGGTTAAACAAGGTTTTCCTCCACTCCTATTAACCGAGTGTTTTTTACATGGAGAACACTATTAGCATCCAGAAAGCTTTTTATAATCACATAGTATATTTGTCAAAAGACCAGTATATCTTGACACTAAGTGAGTTTGATGAGCTGTGTCATCCCTTAATCAGCCTCAGAAATAAGCTCAGAGGCAACAAAGCAGCTAATGTGGTGCTGAAACTAGAGTATCAGGGATCTGAGAAGGTTGCCACAGCTGCTGAATTTTCTTTGGTTCTACCCTGCCCTTCAGAGACCATTGCCCTAAAAACAGGAGTGTCTGGCTTTCTTGTCAAACAGCTCCCTAAATGCCAGATTCCCATTTCTTACCAATACATAAGAATTAGAGCTGTCTTATCTCATTACAGTGGAATAGGTTTGAGGGTCTAGGACAGCAAACAGACCACATATTCCTGCCTCCTCATACCAGCCTCTGGTGGAGTAAGTTAGTAAAAAAAGGCAATTGGGTATGGCACCATTGGATGTCCATTTTTAACTTCCTTCCTCTAAATGGCCAGAATTCTAACTATATACAACTGAAGGTTTACAAAATTATACTTGCTTATATTCTTATATGATCCTCAGAAGACGGACATTGAAGAAGCTCACTTCTGACAGTTCTGACTAGTTCTTTCATGTAATTCTTCTGTCCCTCTAATATTTATGACAGGGCTTGTCACTGTAACACAACAACTGCTATCTGGGGACAGAACTCTGCTTTAACATCTGCTCTGAAAGTGTCTGGGCAGAAGCGCAAGAAAAAGGCTTGAGTGCAGAGAGTGACCCTTCGTTCAGCACTTCCTCCCAGCTTCCCAGGAAAAGCAGCTGATGGGTATCCTGAACCAGAAGGCTCTGTGTTTTCAGAAAAGTTTCCTCCACAAAATATCTAGTTATTTTCTGAACACAGGAAAACCCAGCATCCACAAAACATTTAAAGAGATAGTCCTAAAGCACAGTTTACATCATGTGTTAAAAAAACCCAATGCAGAATCATGTTCTTATTGTTGAGCTTGTCATGCCCTAGGTCACCTCATGGGTGAATACCGAATTCATGCAGTCATTCTCTTGTATTACAGTTCAGTTCTAGACTTGTTCACTGTGTAAACAACTCTGAAAGACATAACTTTCTTGATGTGTGGCTAGCCTAGGAACAAATAACTATTTTAAAATTATTTATTGTAAACAAAAACTTTCTAGTCACAAAAACATCAGAGGTATCTTACCTTATACTTCAAAAATAATGCTCTTTGTATTATATCCATTGTTAACAAACATTATACAAACACAGATCTTGGTATATATTTAGACTAACTTCTCCTGTAGAAGAGAATCTGCTTTCCTACCAAAAATTTGCAGTTTGGATTAAGTGTAAGCAGTGCATACAGGTGCAGCACAGTTACAACCGGCATATAGTAATCGCAGATAATGATCAGCTTATTCAGAATTACCAACCATGCAAAAATAAAATCCATATCCTAAAAACCCTCAGGCTTAGAAAGGTTTGTATGAGCTTTAAAATAATTAATTTATTCATCTACTTGTTTGTGAAATGAAGGTTAGAAACACAATCAGTTTCATTCAATGTGGTTTATATAAATTTAATTGTTAGGCAAGCCTACCAGTAATTTCCTTTGTCAATAGGAAAAATGTAAATACCACTGATAAATAACGATGAGGAAATTTAGTTACAGGAGTTGAACTGGATTGTCTGGTATACTTAAGTGTATACATTTAGCTTCTTAAGCCTCTATTTCTAAAGGCATTAATCTACTTAGCCTGCTTAGTGAAGGCTGAGAAGTAATTTGAGCAGAGTATTTTGGCACTTATGTGAGTACAGATACTCTTGAGAGAGGCCTATCTGTGTGGGAGGGTCACTACAAGACCTTCCCAGGCTGGAAGTTGAAGCTATGCAAATTCAGCCTAGAAATAAGGGACATTTATTTCCTAAAAGAAAAAGGTGAATTTAATTACTGTAACAATGTATCTGTGGAACTGATTTATCCCACAACTTACAAGTTTTAACTTAAAGACTGGATATTTGTTTGTAATACATATCCTAGCTCAAAATAAATTGGAGGATAAGTCGTAGACTCCTTAGTCTATAAAGATGGTAAGCTTGCATACAAGTTTGCATCCCGTCCCAGAAGACACATCATGGACTCCAAAAGCACCCTTTATACATTAGTTTTCTCATGTCAAGACAATGTGACTGAAGCAAAGACAAAGCAAGGGAAAAGTGGAAGAACTGTCAGCCAGTGGGTTACAGAGGCTCCCAGGGAAGGAACAGGAAGGAATGGAAAGGTTTAAGTTAAATATCAAAACTACAGTTGAGGATTCTGGTATGGACACAGAATTTGTGAGGCGGGGTGGCAACAGTAACGCTTTATGTGAGAAAATGTAAGTAGCTCAGGTTTACTTAGCGAGTTAGTCTTTACATACACAGTAATTTTTTCCATGAAAATGTTTTCTAAAGATAGAGACTAAATTTCATTTAAATGACAGCATCACCTTTGTATATTTACTATCCCCTTTTTTCCTAATTACAGGATGCTGGTGAAACATTTTGCAGTTTATTGTCTGCTTTTATTATCTGCTTCTTCAGGGTGTGGGCCTAAAGTACAAGGGGCATTTACAAAATGAAACCCCAAAGAAGGAGATAGCACATGGTCACTCTTCCAAGTTGATTGCAGAAGACTTACAAAATCCATGCAAATTCACAAGCTCCAAGCACCAATCTAGCAGTTATTTCATGACTAATTAATTGAAAATTGAGGAATATTTTGTTCTTGAAGTCATATTGTAATTCTGAATTTGGGTGAAAACATGAATGAAAATGAAACACTCTTGACTCAGTACAATGATAAACACCACAGCATCCTCAAAATCAAAATTTGTGTTGGGTGTGGTCATGTCAGAATAAAGCAGAAAGGACTCTTTATGTGGCAAAAAGTTCTAAAAGTAATGAAAAAGGACTCCAGGAGAATGTGAGTACACAAGGCAGAATATAGCAGCCTTCAGAAGTAAAACATACCAGAGCAGAAAATGCCATACTGTAGTTAAATGTATTTTACTATACACATCTATAAGAGCATGAAATGTTGGAACAAAGGTGGATAACGGGATTCTTAACACCTTCTGCAAAGAGACTGCTGTCTCAAAGAACATCATGAGCGAAATTATCACCACCTGTACACAAAAGAGGAAAAATTACCAGTGCAGAAAGCTGAGACTTCTTATCTAGATTAAGTCCTTTGAAATGCAGAAAGGCTGTAAACCAAGAATTATTTACACCCATCAAAAGTAATCTCCTTGCTAACTGGGGCATGACAAAAACTGACCTCAAAGCAAGACTGCTTAATGATGACAAACCGCAGATGAGAATATATCTGGAAACATGGTAAATCATTGCTTGAAGGGAAGAACTGGATTTTACAGAAGTACTGGCAGACCACTACATCTTACACTCTGGATCAGTAAAAAAAATAACAGGGCAACAAAGAAACCACCCCCAAACTATTTTTTTATGGATCATTTTCATCAATAATGAAGAACAAATGGTGCAAAAGCATTTTCAGAACATTATCAGTGTAACACATAGATGCCAGAAGCAGTATGACTGCCGTAGTGATCAATATTTACTGGAAGTCTTAAAGGAGAAGCGCCAAAAGATGCAGCAGAGATTCTAACAGAGATGCAAGTTTCAGGAAGACAGCAGCAGGCTGTAAGACCCAGAAATGCAGGAAATCCTTGAGTAGCTCAATCAAGATGTACCATCCTTGCTAAGAATGTGGAAGGGAGGGAACAAATTAAGAGTTGTTACGCAAAGTCCTCTGCAGCACAGATGAGTCCATCTGCTTCAAGTTAAATAAGATACTGCAAGGAAATTTAAATTCTCTAGTTGTCTCAGGAGCAGGCAGATGCATACGCTATTCTGTATAAAGGACATATTACCAATAATAGATACAAACAATGCACTTGGAAAGCCGAGGCATTCATGAGCCTTGCCCTGAGGTTCAGCTATGTCATATCTTGCTGAACATACGAGCCAGGTGTAATGCAGACCTAAGCAACAACCATGGATGCTAACACGGTAGCACATTCTCTTGAGAACAAAGCACACAGTGTAGCCACACCTTTTGTAATGCTTTATGCACAGAAGAGAGGCAGGAATTTTCCATTTCTGTAGCAGGAGAGCACTTATCAACAAATCCATTCCAAACTTTGACAAACTTGAGTTTTCACCATATCCCTTTCAGAAACCTAGGGACTTCCTGCAGCTGTGAATTCCAGCAAAGTACAACAAATTCTAATGAATAACAGTACTGCCAGTTTCTCAGTACCAGAAAGCACTGAAAGTGACTTCAGCCATCTGTAAAACGTGTGTCTATTTCAGTATACATTGCAGACAAACCAAACAAGAAGAAAGATTTCTTCTTCTTCTTCTTCTAGGGACAAGCTGAACACGAGCCGGCAGTGTGCGCTTGCAGCACAGAAAGCCAACCATGTCCTGGGCTGCATCGAAAGAAGCATTAGCAGCAGGTCAAAGGAGGTGATTCTCCCTCTCTACTCTGCTCTCAGTGAGACCCCACCTGGAGTACTGTGTTCAGATGTGGGATCCCCAACATAAAAAAGACCTGGACCTGTTGAAGCAAGTCGAGAAGAGAGCCATGAAAATGGTCAGAGGGCTAGAGCGCCTCCCCTATGGGGACAGGCTGAGAGAGTTGGGGTTTTTCAGCCTGGAGAAGAGAAGGCTCTGGGGAGACCAAATATCAGCCTTCCAGCACTTAAAGGGGGCCTACAGGAAAGATGGGTAAACACTCTTTATCAGGGAGTGTAGTGATAGGACAAAGGATAACAGTTATAAACTGAAAGAGGGCAGATTTAATTAGATGTTAGGAAGAAATTCTTTACAGTGAGGGCGGTGATAAGACACTGGAACAGGCTGCCCAGAGAAGTTGTGGATGCCTCATCCCTGGAGGTGACCAAGGCCAGGCTGGATGAGGCTTTGAGCAACCTGGTCTAGTAGAAGGTGTCCCTGCCCACGGCAGGGGAGGTTGGAACTCCACGATCTTTAAGGTCCCTTCCAACCCTAGCCATTCTTTGATTCTATGACAATTACTGCAGTGAAAACCCAGTGTGCTAGGTCCAGCCAAAAATCATGAGTGGACACCGTATGTCAAAACCAAATTATATATTCATTTAGTGAACAAAAGGATCACCAGCACTCAAAACTGTGCCAGAAATTATGATATGCAACTGTTGGTGTACCTGCTAGGTTGAGGTGAATGCAAGGGCACTAATCACAAGGGGCAGCTCTGCAATTTGCCTTTACCAATCCCTTACCAGTCAATTTAAAGATAGAGGTAAGAACGGTGTACAGGAGATTTCAGGGAAGATCTGGATGCAAAAGAAGAGAAAGGAATGTGATATCTGAAACACACATCTAATTATCTACAGATGTTTTCCAGTGTATCTTGCATGTTTTAATTATGGGGAATATATTGCTGTTGGCCACGGTACCTTCAAACAACTAACACAACTTTAAATTGTCTGGATGGAAGCAGGCAATCTTTTTTTCTGAACTGGAAATATTGAATGCATTATTACAAAATTATATTTGTCATCATGGAAAGGCAGCACCACCATATAAGAAGATAATTATCATTACTAAGCTACCAGTTAGCCACCAGTAGTACATCCGAACAAGAATCCACAGCTTTATAAGCTTATGAAATTATTAGGATTTGCTGCCCAACATGACACCACCATCTGACATATCTGCCATTAGTTCACTAAAACAGGACTTGCTAATATGCAGAATTTGAACTTATTTAAATTGAACCAAAACCAGACAATTTCTAAATGCAGACACATGCTTGTATTGCTTTTAATAGGTTCCTATGTTTTAGTTCACCTCTCTCAAAGTCAATACAGAAAGCAGACTTAAAATTATATAAGCTCTACACCTGGTCAATAAAAGTCAGTTTTTCTAGATCATATCTTTACAACTGGATGTATAAACCAGGCCCCAGTAACTGGAGTTTTAACCTCTGTTACTGCAAGTCATTACAGCACACACTCTCTGCTTGGGCGCTGAACTGAGCTACAGGTTGCAACACAGTGCCTAGAACAGCTCTGGACTTGTGACTGACTGCTAGAGACGGACCTTCTGACAGCTTCTGACAGACCATTCCTCCTCTCATGGCAATATTAAAATGAGGTGAATTTGTTTTGCTTCAGTTCAACTATTCAAGATGCACCTTTGCAAGCTTCTAAGTAAAGTAATGAACTGTCTCTTGGGAAGTTCTTTATCATCCTTTTGGTCACCCTCAAGCAACTCAGACGCCATATCTCTTAGAGAGAGCAGCTGGTTTGTCAAGGAGAGCATTCCAAGTTTAGAGCCAGGGATTAAGTCCTCGCCTAATTCAAAACACACATAGCTCGTCACTGTTAATGCACTGCCTTCTGTCACTTTCTGACTACTGGATTTTCAGCCCTGATTACTTGTTTCAACAAAGTAACCTTTTATTACCCAGTCATCACTGTTAAAGTCTCCTGTGTGTGTGACTATGTTTTGTAGCACAGGGGCATTGTCAGTTAGCCTGTGTGACATAAACAAAATACCTTCATTGCCATAAGTTCCTGCATCAAGACTGCATTTTCCAGGTCTAGCCTCTGGCTGTCTCCACGAGGTTTAACGTCATAACTAAGGGGATCAATGTGGATGCTTTCCAGCTCCAGCATTGTCAGTTTCACTGCTGCCCTGTCATTTTTCAACTGCTGGATGTAATCCTTCAGCCGCTGCTCATCCTCCTTTGTAAATTCCGTATCGCAACTGCTTGCAGTTGAGCTGGTAGTGCTGGAAAGAGAAAGAATGGTATTAGAAAAACATTTGGAACAAAACCTGCATTTTTACATCAAACACTTTCCTAATACTTCCTCAACACATCCAAGTTTTACTTAAAAGTTCTTAGAAAGGACACACACACGTAGCAGGTACTGGGTGTTGAAATGTTCAGAAGATGCAGAGGGGTGTGACAAATTCAGAAAAGCAATTAATTCTCTAAACTGCATGAGAAAACTGAACCACGTGACAGCTTCTCTGCAAGCCAGATATTTAGTGACACGTAACTGAATTACCTTTTCTGAAATGGTGTCTTCTGAAATATTTTTTTGTTAATTTTAAAAAAAAAGGCTACTTAAGATTTCTTAGTAAAACCCTAGCAGGGCAAGATGATCTCTGCTGCTCAGCCACTGAGTCTTCATCTTCTTTTGGAAGAAACATCTGCTAAGGAAAAAAGAATCAGCCCAGACCTCATTTATCTCTGCTGATGGTAATACCAGTTATTATCTCCGACGTTTTTAATGGATACCTGTAGGAATCAATCTGAGCAAAATTCCACTGGCAGATGCCATGAGGTAGCAACTTTCAGTTCACATTAAGGTGTATTCCTCAGTACACTGACATTCCTTCACGGCTGGAGAGGTTTAAAACCAACCCACAAAGTAGCAGGATTTTTAACAAAAAGTCGTAATCAGATTTCGCAGAACTTCTCCTATCTATAGGCATCAAACAACTGACTGCCCATTAGTCTGCCCCACAAACGCTTACACAGACATCTGAGACGGAGAACTAATGTCTCAGAGCAAGGGTGGCTCCGTGCTGCCTACCCACCTACACATATACCAGCGCTGCAGGGGGCCTGAGGCTGATACAGCCGTAGCATTCCAGGGCTGAATACAGCTGCAGTAACACTAAAAGGAAAATAAAATACCATGTTCTTTCTATAACCTCACTCAAAGCTGCCTGCTTTCTCCTGAGGTCCTGTGATCAGCTGTCGGGTGAGGGATAAGTCATCCATTAACTGTGCTTGTCTGGAATGCTAGATGATCTCAGTTATCAGCAGGGGAATAAATCACTTTCTGTATCAAATTGCACTGCTGTTCAACGTTTTTGTAGGAAGAAAAAAAGACCCACCCGCTACATACTGTGACAATCACGATGATGTCCTAAAATATATTATACATGTGAAAGAGGGGAAGCCTATCAAGAAAGGCTTGATTTTTCTCTTTTCTTTTGGTTCTATTTCATCTAAAGCTACATCGATTTTTAAGTGCCTCAAATAATTGCCTATCTTCCCACAAATTCCAAGCACAGCCTTGGAGGAGATAGAGAACTGGCAGGTCAACAAAGACTTCTCGAAATTCTGCACTCTCATGAAATACCACATTACAGTTCCTTACTACTTGTCAATTTCCCATGATTCTTTCCTTTTCTTGGGGATGATAGGTGCCATGTCTTCCACAAGTGTAAACTGGTCTTTGCTTTTGTTTTCATCCATTTCCATTTGCAGTGAAGCTAAAAACACCCCGTAGATACACTACACAGAAATATCTCCATGTCGAAATGAATTTTTGTTAATACTTAGTTCTTCACTAGAGAATCTCAAAACACTTAAAAAATTTTGCTGTACTAAGTCTAAAGATGCCTCTCTGAAGTAGATATTGATACAAGAATCATGGGGATAGAAAATGTGAGAAATATGTAATTCTGTACTGAAGTCATGTTACAAGTTTCCTCAGCACCCAAAGAGAGCAATTGCACAGCTTTTTTGGATTAAATGTAAAACAGCTGTTGCTGGAGGGAGGACAGCTTTTAAAGCCTACACAGGCTTCAAATCTTGCGACACAAAGAACTCATCTCAGTTTTCACTTGCAAAAGGAAAGAAAACCTAGCTCTCCTGCTCAGAATGAAACCTGAGCAAAAATGCCAAAAGTCTATTGTTATCTTGTATTGGACCTTGTAGTCACTGGGCATTCACAGATTTTGGCCCTTAAAGATCCACAGCTATGCACATATATTTTAGCGGAGAACAGTCCAAAATGAGGAAGGCAGTCTGGGCTGGTGCCAGGGATACTCAGGCTGCTTTTACTTCAGTCCTGGCTGCCTGCCTGCCTGAAGCTGAGTTGGCTCCTCTGGTGAATTGCTAGCAAGCTGCTCTTTTTTTTTTTCTTTTCTTTTTTTTTTCTTTTTTTCTTCTCCTTTTCCTTTTTTAAAAGAAGTTGTGGGGAGCTTAGCAGGAAAGCTGTCTCAGCCAACATGAAAAGGGACAAGAACCTTCCCTCTCCCCCCACATTTAGCAGCAAGCCCTCACCCAGAAGACTGGAAGCAGTATGGTTTGCAGAAAGCTGGGGTACACAGCCCACTTCGGACTGTTGTAAAAATGAGGCTGCATGATGAGAGATGGAAACAATGCTGCGGTGCTTCTGAACTCCCGCAGCACAGCTCTGCCAGGGTATGTTCCCCCAAAAGCCCTACCATACAGCTCTCCACAGTCATTATGCTAGTCCACTGCTGCTCTATTTAAAGGCCCACAGCTGGTAAGCATATGAACCTGAATTTCAGATATTGCTCTCCTTTTTAATAGCAATCAGGACAAAGGAAAACAGACTGACAGAATGCACATGTACTACAATGCATCCATTCAAAAAACACATGAAACTGTTGCAAGAGACCTGTAGTTTCTCATTTCCCATGCATGAGGTAAGGATAGAGAAAGGATCATAATTTCATCACACCTGGAGGGAAGAGAACATCAATTAGCTCATTCTCATTGCTGTTGTATTCAGAACAAGCAAAGAGAAATGTTCTTCGCACTTGCTTCATCCCTCAAGTCTTTTACAACGATGTAATGCCTGGATGATGTCAAATTAATTTTCATATGAAGCCTGCGGAAAATATGCAGGTTGCTATAGTATAGCATGCAGTTTTATCTGCTGGCATGCATGTTGTGTGTTTGCATGCACATGTGTGTGTATAAAATGCATTGAAAGGATATAAATAAGGCTTTCAGCAGTGCCTCAGTGTGAGTAACTTCTGTAAGCTTCAAAATTTTGTCCGTAAAACCCTGTATGAGTTTCAGTTCATCTGTTAAAAACCAAGTCAATAAATAAACAAACCTGCAATTCAGCCATGGTGCAGATAATACAAAGTTGATAGAACTGAAAGAATGCTGCCACAACTGAATCCACAAAACTTGCCTGAGTGTCTGCAAGCAACCCTTTCACTGTAAATAATGCATCTGGTACACAGTATACATGGGCCAGCCATCTTTTTTGGGTGAACATTGTGGTGTGAGATCTGAAACAGCACAATGCCAAAAACCCGTAACTTCTTGGGAAACCGAAAAACGCTCCAACCAGCCAAAAGAGAAACAACAGTATATTTGGCTAAAATCTGAACCTCTGTTTCCTTCTGAGACTAGTTCAGTCCAGAAATGAAGTGTCTCACAGACATTAAGGTATCTGTTGGGATATTTCTAAATAACTTATTTTCACACTTCAGCCAAGATGATCTTATCTGTCAGCTACTTATCTGAAATCTGAGGTGATTCTGATGAGAGACATAGTCCTACATTTGACTGAGTTGAGATATTTTGTGACACTGCCTAATACTGGAAAGTATTCCTTCTGCATGTAAGAGACCAGATCTTACCACCCATTAATCCAGATGTAAGGCTGGGCTTACTAGCACTGCAGGGAATAATATCCACTGTTCTCAGTCAGTGTTACAACTGGAGTCCTCCTCTTTTGTTTCCTTCTTTTTAAGGTGCAGTCAAACCCTGTTGGCAATATATGTTCTATAGTTAGCTTCTGCCCATTAAAATAATTATGGCTTCCAACTACACTGCAGACCTATTTCTATTTTCAAAAAATGAATTGGCAACATTATTGTTCTGCTGCCAGCCAAATGAGTTGAGACGCTTGCTATTATTTCATTCACTTCATGACTAACAAACTCTGTGATACTCTTTCACTGCATTTAATTTCTTTTCATTTCAGTTGCTCCCTCTTTTATAGCCTTTAACCACTTGTCACTAGTGGCTCACCAAGCATTTATTCTCAGTAATGCGTTCAGTGATTTGACATTCAGAATCACATTTGAAATGCCAAAGCTAAAGATGGGTCAACAATTCCATTATAAGTCCTTATTCTACAGGATTTCGAACAGCAGGGAGAATTACTCATTTGTCACAAGTCTCAGCAAAGAAGAGTTTTCATCATCCCACTATCTCTTTACTCAGCTGGCGTCAAAGGGAAAAGGCAGCAACACATATCTGCAACTAAAAGCCTGCAACACTGAAAGAGCTATGGCAAAAGATCAGTTCTGCAGATATGGAGTATGTTTGAACCATACAATGTAAAAATGTTTTCATTTCAGTGTAGTGGTCTTCAAATGGTGGTTCACACAGCACTCACTAGTGATGTGGGCTTGTTCTACTCCCCAGTTTTATAGACTGCCAAGTTCTTTAAGACAAAAAAAAATTAAGCCTGCAGGAAATGGAAACCATCAACATTAAAGAATCAAAGAGGCCTGGGGGTCTGTGGCAATGGGATGTCTGTCTAGAGTGTCAGGGAGCCAAGTGACTAAAGTACACACGAATGGGTTGAGAGAGCTGGCAACACAAGCAGGATAACTCCAAAAGCATGAGCAGGGTCCTGGATAAAGAAACAAAAAGGATCCAGAATGACAGGGAGAAGAGAGTTAAAGACAAAATATTCAGATTTTAAACCTGAGATAGAACATTCACTGATATAAGTATAGAAGAGTGCGCCTTCACAATTAACACAGATTTTACATCCACGGGCTGGCACGATGTCATGTGTCTGTGATCTGAAGAGGGGATGCCTTTATTTTGAGACAGGGTCCAAAGGAAGGAGAAATCTGAGAACACCTCTACTACACATCACTTAAGCACAACAAAAGCAAAGAAGAGAAGATTTGTATTTCACAGAGAAGCTGAACTTTCAGAAATATTTCCAGTGATATGTATGTTTAAACAAAGACGAATTACTTTGGGTGTGGGGGACGGGACAGGAACGACAATGTATAAGTGATCATCAGATCAGGATGCCCATATGACAAGTTTGTGACTTGCCATGTGCCTGCTGAGTGAGCGAGAGAAGCTTTTCTCTCTCGTGTTGCACATACACCAAAGCAGAAAATACATGACATTTCACAACAAAATTTATACTGATGAAATTTGAAATCCTATGCCATTTTAATCATACTCTGGTGAAACTTCATCAACCAACACATTACATGCACACATACACACATTGCCAGCTGACCACGAAAGCTTCACAGTAAATAGTGAGCATGAGGGATGAATTTCTTCTCCAAACACACACACCTCCCTCCCTTATCATCCCCCTCAAAAAAACCAAAAATTATGTTCAATAAAGCAAGGATTGTAGAGACTATATTCCTACTGAACACTTTCAGTGAAAGGCTAGGACAACGAATACTAAAACAGAAACAGTGATCCCCATCCCCAACCCCGCCTCCTCTCAATTTCCCGCCTGTCAATACTGGAAACTATCTTAATTGTTTTCAGGAAAAAAATTATGCCTTGACTACATGATATCTCACAAAGAAGAAAAACACTGAGGTAGTTATGAACAACCAAAAATAACCCTTTCAAATGATGGAATGGAAAATAAACTCAGCCTAGGTAGAGGTGTTGCTACATGTGGCCACCTACAAGATGTTCACACGCAGGTGTAGACATGGCATACATGCACACAGACTGAGGCAAGTCAAGTGTTTGAAACAGCTTTAACTTCTTTCCAAGGCTAGTAAATACTTCTGGTATGATGAGTGATCAATGTGTTACTAGCACAGAGGCTGCCACATTAATTTCTGAATAAAGATACAGCTTTCTTGACAAAAAGTGCATCATAATTGAATAAAATGCTAAAATTTAACTTACATTTAGAACCTGCTCCCTCAGGTTCCATTTCTGCTCACTTTTTAGCTATTCCATGCTAGTCACACAGCATGAAATAAGATCCTTTGGAGGAGGCATCAGCAAGATGAGGAAATGATAGAGTACTAAAATAAATTTCTAAAAGTGTCAAAAAATTGCAGCATTTGAACAAGGAATTTGCTTAAAAACTGAATTAAAAAATTTTAGAGTGAATCTGAGACACCAGAATAACTATTAAAAAGAAAAATGTTCATCTATATTTATCCAGGATGCTTGCCAAATTTGTATCCGTACACAAGCACACGTATTCATGGCACAAAGCACAATTACACTGCAGGCAGGCAACAACTCAAAATGAAGCTGCTAGCAGATGTATTTGAACTGGAACACTTCTGCAATAATAGCTCATTTAAGTTTCGTTATTTTATAGGTCTTCAGAAAAGCTGCAATATCCAGCCTTTCCTGGAAGAATCCACTCTGTCTGTCATGATGTTCATTTGCCATTCCACATGTGAAAGAATAGCGTGGGAAGGAAGAATTTGGAGGGCAGCACAGGCGAATTAGAAGGGAGAGGAAACGGTTTAAAACAAAATGGCTGGATTTACAACATTTAGAAAACAACTCTTGAGCACTCCAAAACACTGATGGAAGCATATTTCTGATCTCTGGTTCTCCATACATCTGTACTGTCTGCATACAAAGATGTGATCTGAGTTCCAGCAAAACAGTAAGAAAGTCATTGAAGTAAAACAAATGTAATGGTTTTGCCATCTATGAGGAAGATCAAAGTTCAGAGTCACCCATTTGCAACACATTTATACAAAACCCCTCTTGGCTGGACCTGCTCAAAGTCTAAAGACAATCAGACCACTGAGGCATGCTGACTTATAAAGCAAAGCAGCCAGTGGACTGAGGTGAGGGAGGTAGTTCAGCAAATACAAGACAACATAACTTTTGGTCTGAAATCAACTTGGGAATTAGGAGAGCAGATGAGTTGCAGTTACCTTGTGTGGCTGTTGGATGACAGGCTTTCCCAGGGCTGCACACTACAACCAGTGATTGCATAGGCTCCCCCACAGCTGCCGTCTAGTTTCATCAGCAAGGCTTTTGCTGCGTTCTCAGCTGTCTTCCTGCAGTCATGAGCTCTCTTAAGCATCTGGGTGACATTTTCATCACCTATCTGGTCCCCTAGTTTTCAAACAAACAATCTGTTTCAGTGCTTTGAGGAGGGTGATAGAAATTAAAGCAAGAGTAGAGATGCTCCTACATGCTCTCAGTTTATACCAAGACGATGACAATAAAATACTGATCTGTGATGTAAAAGCTACTTCACTCCTGTGTGATCATCAGTGGTAACCAGCCTGCTGGCCTCATCTCTCTCTCAGCCACAAGCTCCAAGTACTTGTTGCTCTGGGTATGTGTGTTAAGAGTTATTTTATCTTAGCTAGTTTATCTGTTTGTAAGGGTGTGCATTAGGATTAGGTCAGGATGCTCAAAGTCATAAAGTGCTGGAAAACTGGAGCCTAAATTACAACTCTTACTCCAGTCAGTCCAGTGCTGTTTCACAGTGTGGTAATTTCCAGTGATTCTTCTCACAAGCACCTTTATCTCAAGCCTAACGGTTTGCCAGAACACCTTCTTACAAGTCACCTTTCCAGCTGGAAGAATTGCCTTACTTCTTAGAAGCAGCCTTTCAGAGTTTACTGTCATGCATACTAAACCGAAAGAAAACTAGCACTGGCGTTTGTTAATTTCCTATAATTTCTAGCGGTTCTGCAACATCAGTGCAGCTGGTAAGCCATCCCTTCAGCAGAGGGAGGACAGAAACCACCACTTTCACCATTCTTGTAGTTCTAACTCCAGCTGGAGTTAAGTCATCAAAGTAAGACACATTAATGGCTACATTGAAAGTCTGAACAAAGCTACAACATATTCATATTTTAGCAAATACAATGCAAAGTTGTCAAGTGTAAAAAACCCAGTTTGCTCTATGTCAGATTTTCATTTCATCCTTATTTGAGTCAAAGACCAATTACCCATACTTCACACTTACTAAGTGAAGTGGGTGCACTAGAAATAACATCAGTGCAGAAAAAAGGACGGAAGAGTGTTCTGCTAAGAGCAGCTGGATATGCTCAGCTCTAAGTGATGAAGAAGCAACTCCCATTAATTTTCTACTCACAGATGTTGATATAAAACTTGACTGATCTTCAAACTAAAAATCTGCTATTCTATCTAGGTGTTTTAATCAAATTTCACAGTGAAGTATGTAAATTAAACAGAATTTTCTCAAAGCTGTGTTATGTAATGGGAAACTGGCACTATTTCTATCAGAGGGCTGTAACTGATAATACCATAATTAAAAGCTGTAGACAGACACTTATATAAAAACTAAACTACATTCTCTTTCATAAAATGTGTGTGAGATGAAACTCTACCCAAACCCAAAGTATTTCTCCCTTCTAAGATTTCTTTCTGCCACCTATGTGAATAGAAAATCCAAGATTAAAGTCACTTTTGCTGGCCACTGACCTCTGCCAGGAGGGAAAGCTCCCTAGCACACTGTGGAAAGGAATGACCAGAGCATGGAAGAAAGGTGGAAGAGAATCTCAGACATTCCCTCTAATGTTCAGTGTACAGCACACACTGCACAGGCCAAGACAGGTACACAAAGGCCTGCTTCTAGCACTGGGAGAGATGCAAAATGAGGGGCACAGTGAGCAGCAAAACGACTGTGGGCTGAGTGCATGGAGTCACCTGAAAGAAGAGGCTGACCATGTCAGTCCTGCGGCTTTAAAGCCAGATGGACACTCTCTCTCTAAAAGCCTTCCGTTTACATTTCAGTGATTCCTGAGAAGCCAGCACTACAATACTGTCTCAACCAAGCAGTTACTGTGCCTCAGCACACTATGAAGAGCTCTTAGCAAGCAGCATATTAAAAAACAACACCACCTAGACACAAGATTAACTATCCACATAATAAGAAAAACCCAGAACACATAGGCTAATATCCCCGACAACACAGTAAAACATAAAACAGAATGTTTTAAAATTTCAGAGCAAAGGTAAAATATAGGGGAAAAAATAGAACCATTTTTTTTACACCATTGTATTGTCTTAATCACAGTTTTTCATAGACTGTTCTCAGCTTCTAGAGGAGTCAATGTTGCTGGCTCAAACAAAATCTGTACTTGCAGATACCACAGCTGTATGGCCCTAAGACACATATGCTCATGAGTATTGTTTAATAATTCCACTCTGTACAGTTTCATGCCTTTAGCTGCCTCACCACTGCCAGAATAGGCACCCTCTTGTGATAGTATACATAGGTTAATTTAAATTGCTGGTGAATTTTATGATTTAATTCCATGCAAATTACCTGACATGCAAAAACCCCCCACATTTAAATAAAGTGATTCATTGACATCTTACCAACAGAAGAACCAACACCTGCAGCTCGGAACTGCCCTAGAATGAGACTCTGCTCACTTTCTGCCAATGCCAACAGCAGCTCATATGCTTCTATGCACTGTTCACTGAAAGAGAACACAAATCACAGAAAACAAAAATCACACAAAATATCTGCAATTTAGAGAGGAATAATACCTGCAACAGCAACAAAAAAAAGAGGTAGCTGATGAAACGCATGATTCCCTACTAGCTGTCTAGCAGCTGAGATACTGAAGAACCTGAAGGTGCACAAGTCCATGGGACCTGATGAGACGCATCCATGGGTCCTGAGGGAACTGGCAGATGAAGCTGACAAGCTGCTCATCATCATATTTGAGAAGTCATCACACGCTGGTGAAGTTCCTGCTGACTGGAAAAGGGGAAACAAACCTCCCATTTTTAAAAATATGGAAATAAGGAAGACCCAGGAAACTACAGGCCGGTCAGTCTCACCTCTGTGCCCAGCAAGATCATGGAGCAGATCCTCCTGGAAACTATGCTAAGGCACATGGAAAACAAGGAGGTGATTGGTGACAACCAACATGGCTTCACCAAGGACAAATAGTGCCTGACAAATCTGGTGGCATTCTACAATGGGGCCACAGTGCTGGTGGATAAGGAAAGAGCAACTGACATCATCTACCTGGACATACGAAAAGCATTTGACACTGTCCCACAAGACATCCTTGTCTCTATGTTGGAGAGACATGGGTTTGACAGTTGGATCACATAGTGGATAAGGAATTGGCTGGATGGTCACACTCAAAGAGTTGTGGTCAATGGCTCGATGTCCAGGTGGAGACTGGTGATGAGTGGTATTCTGCAGGGGTCAGTACTGGGACCGCCGTTGTTTAACATCTTTGCTGGCAACATGGACAGTGGGATTGAGTGCACCCTCAGCAAGTCTGCTTACGCGACCAAACTCTATGGTGTGGTGGGCACGCTGGAGGGAAGGAATGCCATCCAGAGGGACCCTGACAGGAATGGAGAGGTGGGACAATGCAAACCTCACAAAATTCAACAGGGCCAAGTGAAAGGTCCTGCATGTGGGTCAAAGCAATCCCAAGCACAAATACAGGCTGGGTGGAGAATGGATTGAGAGCAGCTCTGAGGAGAAGGACTTGGGGGTCTCGGTTGATGAGAAGCTAAACACGAACCAGCAGCGTGCGCTTGCAGCCCAGAAAGCCAGCCGTGTCCTGGGCTGCATCAAAAGAAGCATGACCAGCAGGTGGAGGGAGGTGATTCTCCCCCTCTACTCTGCTCTCACGATTCTCTCTCTCTACTCTGAGGAAGATTCTCTGTCATGAGACCCCACCTGGAGTACTGCATCCACCTCCGGGGCCCAAACGTAAAAAACACATGGACGTGTTGGAGCAAGTCCAGAGGAGAGCCATGAAGGTGGTCAGAGGGCTGAAGTGCCTCCTATACAAGGACAAGCTGAGGGTGCTGGGGTTGTTCAGCATGGAGAAGAGAAGGCTCTGGGGAGACCTTACAGCAGCCTTTCAGTACCTAAAGGGGGCTCACAGAAGGGATGAGGAAATACTCTCTGTCAGGGAGTGTAGCAACAGGACAAGGGATAACGCCTTTAAGCTGAAAGAGGGTAGATTTAGATCAGATATTAGGAAGAAATTTTTTACTGACGGTGGTGAGACACTGAAACAGGTTGCTCAGAGAAGCTGTGGATGCCCCATCCCTGGAGGTGTTCAAGGCCAGGCTGGATGAGGCTTTGAGCAACCTGGGCTAGTGGGAGGTGTCCCTGTCCATGGCAGGGGGGTTGGAACTAGGTGATCTCTAAAGTCCTTTCGAACCCTAACCATTCTATGATTCTATGATTCTATATAGCTGCTATCACAACCATTCAACAGTTTTTCTTTCCTTATGATGGACCCAGGTTGGCCTCAAATAAAGTAACAAGTTAAACAGAAGAGAACGGCCTGATGTGAAGTGAAAGCAGATGTCCAGAAGCATGTCTGAAACAGTCAACAACAGAAATGGTCGTTGATATGATCCCTTTGAGAAACTTCATTCAGGCCTTCTTACTATACAAGTTACAGTATTCTATACTCTATGTATTATACGGAGTATAGTAAAAAGAAAAGAAAAGACAAATGCTTGTTGCTCCATCCTGGCTGTCAGATTTTCCTCCTTATAACACAACACCTTCTAAATACAGTTGTGAGTCACCCATTCCTGCTGATTTCTAAAGATATTTTGAAAAGATATACACTAATATACCTGTTTGCTATTTACATTTCCTTGTAATTTGCTCAAGACTGACAGTAACAGAATAAATTATTTAAAAGGCACACAATTTGTCTTAAGATCAGAACTGCCTGTTCCCAATTAGTTGCAGCTGAAGGAGTTAAATGACACTATCTTTTTACATATAGTTTAATACAAATTTAGATACTTGTAACTAAATACTAAGCAATTCATCCACAATTCCACCTGATGCAATATAAAGTCACTCTGAATTATGTGGAGTACAGTACTACTCTTTAGTCCACCGGTCTTGTGAAAGTTGCCAGACTAATACAGAGAACTTGTGTCTTAAGACTGGGTACAGCAGACACAGTTTGAGACAACCTCTAATGCAAATATTGATTCAGTATTTAAAAATGAAAAGATAAATCTGTCTATTGCTATTAGATTGAGTTCACTTCTGCTGGTGAACTAGGGTTGAAATACATTTGTATCAGTAACTTCAGTTCTGTAGTTTATCAAGCAGTTTAACCAAAGGAGCACTTTTTCAGGGAGGAAACAAACAGTATTACTATGACACACCAACAACTTAACTCTCAAAGACTTCAAGTCTCCCTGGCTCCCTCTTTTTTTGGCTGAGACACCCCCTGCCTAGGTACATACCTGTACTGCAATGCAAGCCTGAGGGCTGTAGCATTGGACTCATACTTCCCAACAAGCATGCTCATCCTCTCGGCATTGCTCTTGCACTCTTCCAGTGTTATTGTCAACAAGTCATTCTGGGATTTCAAGTGCTCAATACGGCTGTAGAAAAGGAAGCAATTTGCAAACTTCAAGCTTAGCTTGCAGACACTGTCCTGAAAACTCTAGAACAATCATAATTTAAAAAAACAAATACCATTTGGTCTACATAAGGTTTTTAATGAAGGTGGCAATATCAGTACTGTGACCCATATGAAGAGCTAAGAGCACAGTAATTGCTCTTAGAACAGACTCTTCTCCTCTCCTTCCCATGAAACGGAATCATAATGCTGTGCAACAGCAGCAAGCAGAAAGCTGTACCCTTATTCTGTAGCCACAAGACTGCGAAGGATAGTTTCATATCAACCTTGTGCTTAATTTTTCTGCTTCCATTCCTCACTTCTTGCTGCCACATTTGCTTCTTGTTTTAAGTGGCTGTGCTGGTTTCGGCTGGGATAGAGTTAATTTTCTTTCTACTAGCTACTATGGGGCTATGTTTTGGATTTGTGCGGAAAACAGTGCTGATAACACAGGGATGCTTTAGTTTCTGCTGAGCAGCGCTTACGGAGAGCCAGGGCCTCTTCTGCTTCTCACACCACCCCACTAGCGAGTGGGCTGGGCGTGCACAAGAGGTTGGGAGGGGACAGTGCTGGGACAGCTGACCCCAACTGACCACAGGGATATCCCACACCATTTGATGTCATGCTCAGGATATAAAGCTGGGGGTAGGGAAGTTGGGGAATGTTGTCTTCCCAAGCACTTGTTACATGTGATGGAGCCCTGCTCTCCTGAAGAGGGCTGAACACCTGCCTGTGATTGGGAAGGGGTGAATGAATTGCTAGTTTTACTTTGCTTGCATGTGCAAATTTTGCTTTACATATTAACTGTCTTTATCTCACCCAAGAGTTTTCTCATTTTCACCCTCTGATTCTCTTCCCCAACCCAGTAAGGGGTGAGTGAGCAAGTGGCTGCGTGGGGGTGAGAGAGTGGCTGGGGTTAAACCACAACAGTGACATGTTTACCAGTGCAATGTGTGGGTGTGTGTAGGGATCATGCAGCTGCATAAATGCCCCCTTTCTTTGGAGCATCCAGAAAAAAGTTTCACTTGAAGTATTTGACTGTGATCAGAGAAGTAACTTTCAAAATATGAAGTTTCAATGAGACAATTAAATCTACAAAAGTTCTCGCAACAGCCAAATAGAAGCTCATATCAGAACTTAATTGTAATATCCTTCTCAATGAAGTTAACTCTGAATCTGAAAGTGAAGCTCCAGAATATCAGTATTACTGTTTATTTTTACTGCTGATAACTGCACTACACATCAATGTACTATGCCTAATTGCAAGAGTTGGACATATACCAGAAACAGACAGGCAAATTATTTCAAAATCTGGACAGGCAGCTAATGAAGAAATTAGTGTCATCCAGAACTCTAAAATCACTGACTTCTTAACAAACGCAAGAAGAAGGAGAAGGGCTAGTATGCTACTTATTCAGCTATTAGAATAAAGCCCTGACTCTCCTAACTGATTGAACTCTCAGATGCTTCACCTCCTAGAGCTTCTTTGACACATCCTATAATGATACATAGTGTCAAGGAGTAATTGTGCAGGGAACATAAGAAAAAAAAAAGAAGAAAAAAAAAAAGGATCACATTTTGCAGCACTACAAAAACATGAGCTACATATAGAAGAGATATTGCACTGATCAGACTAAATTTGAGATAGCTGTGGGGAAGAGAGAACTTGGAAGGAAACATGCTGAGACACAATTCTCACATTCCTCATTCACAGGTTTTCTTTTGTGTGCCAAAGAGGACAGGAAGCATCAATAAACAAATAAAGCTTATTGAAGGATGACACCAACAGTATTTTAACTGCAACCAGAAAGCTGCAATCTCTCTTCTGCAGACAGAAGTCTATTTGCTGGTACACCACCATACAGCAGTACATTCATTGATATAGTTAATGCTATGATTCTGTTTCTTCAGGACAAAACAAAGCAAGCTAATTCCAGAATGACAGAGAATAAGTTAGGGAATTTCTTATTTCTAGCAGTGATAGGTCTTATGAAAAAAGATGCCATGTCTACTTTGTCAGTCATAAAGAGGGACACTCTACAGTGCAAATTGTCACAGGTGAAGGTGCCATGATGGTCTAATAATTCATGACCAAACTGTCGTAGTGGTGGAATGAATCCTTAGCATATAGTTCAATCTTGACTTCATCAGCTACATTTCATGTTTACCTGCAGCTGCCACCACTGAGCTGGAACTGAACTAAGAAATGTTCAAAAAGGATAAAAAAGTAGTAACTTTAACAAAGCTAACAGCAGAAAACACATCTGAGTGTATCTAACTTTTCACCTTACCTATTTAATCTCTCTGTCTCCACTTCAAACTCTCTAATTTTACTTTCAGAGATAGCAGATCCATGTGAATAAAGGGTCTGGAAGATTTCCTGGATGTTCGAGCAGTCTTGGAGGGAATGTGCCAAATGTTCAGCCACAGTACTGGACACCTGCACAGGGCAGTTAATAGATCATAGTGAGTAGATAACCACTGGATTCCTCCCACAGGCAGTCTTCATGGAGAGCTGCACTTTCTTGTAGGCACTCACTTTAAGACATTAATTATTCCATTTTTTATATGAAATTTAAATTGAATAGAACATTTACGATTTCCACTTTAAGAAACAATTTTGATCTAAAATTCTACACACATTTTAAAAGCCTGACATGCAAGTTATTGACTTTCTTGAAAAGCTTAGGAAAAGGTCAGAGCTAAGTTCTTCAGTGAAACAAATACTAACACACAGTTACAAGAGTGTTATAGATTTGCGTTGGCAATACAAAGCAGAATCCACTCTTCTGTTGATTAGAAGTTGTGAAATGACTGAATAGTCTTTTCTTGAAGAGTGCTATTTTGGAAAAATTGACTCAAAAATTATCCTCTTGAAGTCACTCAGAGAATGATTTCTAGCTACTAGTTATGAGAAAATGATATCTTAATACTGAGTGAAATACTCTCTGTTGAAATATTTTCTCAAAATAACTTTTAAAGCATTTTCAGTTAGCTCACATATAACTTAGTAAGAAAATAATGCTGCTTTTAATGGAATACAGGCCATCTTCAGAAGGTATCATGCATGCACATAATTTTTAGTCCTTACCCCTATGCTGCTGATTTCTGATCCTAAGACAGGTCTATCAGACGATGAAGACTCTGATCTTGTCTTTGACAACTTCACTCTTTCAGCGATCTGTAAGTCAGAATGCTGCACAAGTTACACATGAACCTACACTCCATAAAGATCACACAAAATGCATTTGTTCACTACCTACACTTGCTAACTTGAAGTAAACCACTGGAAAATTGACCCCTGTGTTGTAACTGAGTGAATTACAATCATTAGCACTAATTCCTTTCCGCAGCTCTACTTTATGGGACTGCTTAGGACCTCAGAAAACTCTGGGGATTCTAGGTATCTCCCAGTTAATCACACACTTGCACAGCAGCTGTGCAAAATGAAGCCTGCTCTTTGCAGATAATGAGGTGTTGCCGCAACATGCAATAGCTCACCTTGGCTATGGGAATGTCATTGCTACTGCTGCTTGTGCTCAGCTCTCCCGTGCTGGGGTTAATGGGTCGATTGGCAGAAGTGAGACGACTTGGGCTGGATGGGCCTGTTGCCTGCACGCTTTGCAAACGCGTTTGCAGTTCCCGAACCTACAATAAAACATAATGTTCTGTTTTTTTCCACTTTGATGGTTTAAATAAAATAGTTTGGAGATTTTGTCTAGCCAAACGTAATTGCTTCTGGCTTGAGCACCGAAGTTGTATTTTGTCCTGTGGTGGCTGTGAAGTTTTCATGTGGGGAGCAGATGAATGGAGGTTGTTATAAAATTCCATTGTTGTCAGTTTTTTAAACTATTTGCAATGTGAAAACATGCAAATGTAATACTGTAGAGTAATTACTCAAAGTTTCAGCATGTTTTATATAACCCCTTCAGTGCAGCTGTACTATATGTTTAGAAATAATTTTCTCAGGGTGAAGCTAATGCTCCAGCCTAAGATTATGACTCTAAACAAATCAAATGAAGATCCTGCTGTTAATGGAAAGCTCCAGTGTTGAAAAAACTCTTGATGTAAACAGATCACAGGATGACTTTGTCATATTTAAATGTCAAAGAAAATAAAATGTTAATCATGCTTTCAAAACTACAGTTAAGAAAAGCTACCATATAGTGAGTAATGTACAGACAAAAAAATACCAGCAAAGTACCCAAACAACAGTTGCAGAAGCTCTCTGTAAACACACACTGCAAACACTGCATGGTCCTCATTGGTCCTCATAACATATCAGACACACGTAGAATTGACAGCAAAAGATTTTCATGACTAAAGGGTAAAAAAAAAAAGTCTGCAGCAGTCAAACAATAGCTGAGCTAAAGATTATGGTGTTTACCTTGGAATAATTCTGAACAGACAAAGAATAAATGGTCTACTGAACACAACAATTATCCCACAGGGTAAAGTGACAGAGCTCATTTTTCCCACAGAATCTCAAACAAAAGAGTGTGAGACAAGAGAATGGGGAGGAAGCCATCTGAACAGGAAATTGCCCTTAATATAGGGTATTTACCTTAATATACAAGTTTCTATGCTAATTTGGTTGGAAAGTCCCTTTGCAAAACAGAACTGGTGAAATTTTACCAAAAACCCAGTGAAATAGAAGTTCAGTCTATTCGATAGCCCTCTGTAGCATGAAATGCAACTGAATCCTATTCTCTAAAGGTGGGTTTTTATACTAGATACAATACAATTATACCAAGAACTGATTAAGCAAGCTGAAATCCCTTAGTCAAAAAATATCAAAATTAAAGTTACATTAAATCTTACGCTTTCTTCAGCTGCAGGCTCACTAAATGCAAATCGGTGCTTTATGAGTCTCTTCTTGAAGAAGTGGCAGCCAGCATGTTCTCTGCACAACATATACAGATCCTTCCCTGCCCAACATATGCAGATCCTGTCAACCTACTTCACCAAGGAAAGAGTTCAAGCTGGAACTCTCTCCAGTCACCAAAGCCTTATCTTATCCCTCCTATGATCTCCTACAGTCTGCTTTTACCTCCCTGAAGAGCACCCCTGCTCCTCCCTCACTCATATGCAGTACTGGCAAAATAACAGAATTTTTAGGTATGTGCAAATTACAAAAAAGAAAAAAACCTCTGTGTTTTACGTAACAGAGCAGAGCAATTGCATGTTACTAATCAACAGCTGTAGGTTGCAACAGGAGTACACAAAGGCTAACTGCACTCATAACTTCCCTGTTCAGTCCTGGAGGAGTGCTACACCATAAACAAAAATTAATCCCAACAACTCCATTGGTCTCTCTGTTAAAAAAAGATAAAACACACAAAACCTCAAATCAAGTCCCCAGTGTTTAAAGTAACTTGCTGAAAAATGGATATGGGTGCTTGCCCCAGAATTGTACATCTTAACTGTCATTACATCATGAAGTTAACTGAGTAGAATGTATAAAGTGCACATTCATAGCATGTATCTTCTACATATTTGCCTTCTCTGTTCATACAGACATATATAATTTCAACATGGGTACAGCTGCACTAATGCAAACCTTAAGGACAGAAGTGCTCTACTTAGGCAAACCAATCATTTTAGCCTGGTGAGACAGGTAAAATTGAAATGAACCATGTATGCACGTTTCTGCTTGCAGATGTGGAATGCCAGTGCAGGCAGGATTTGTACTGTGGCACTAACACTGGGAAAAAAACAAACCACAACCCCCAAACTTCATTAAATTAAAATCACATTTATTACTATTTCTTTTAACCCAGGTTGTTCCAAACTAAATACCCCAAGTGCTTAAATTACAGCATTCTTTAATAGCAAACAAACAGGAAAACCACTAGGGATGTATTCTTCATAAAAGCAAAACCCTCCCTCAACATCTGACTTAAAAATTGCTAAAATATTCACCTATGCTAGTCCTGGAAGATTTCAGTCAAAAAGCAAGTAACATTCTAAATTTAAGGGCAACCAGGAAATGGAGTGTTAAAGTCGCTTAAAATGCTAAGCATTCACTGACTCCAAAGTTTAAAACCACCTTATGTAAGGAAAACATTATATAGAACTTCAATGCACATAGACTTCCTTCAGTCTATGTTTTATCACTGAGCAGCAATTACTGGCCATGCTTACAGAGCAGATTATCCTTAAGGATCTGTAAAACAACATTAGCAACAGAAAAAATAATGAACACAGCTGAGACTGTAGCCAGGCAAAGCTTTTCTCAGGAAAGAATTTATAAAAGACAACTCAGAGCACAGCAGTTATCAATCTGTGCAAGTCATTGCTTTAATACTATATTGTAGAAGCAACAACTTAAAGAAACTGCTTATTCATGCTTCTTGATGTATTTACTCATTCAGGCCTTCAATTGAGAAATTACATGCTGAATTAACTGCTATAAATAACTGCACTAACTTCAGCAACACTGAGTACTGGATGGTAATTCTGAGCAGGATAACAGGGCAAGTTTGTCTTAACTGTAAAATCACAGATCTTACAATTCACATATTCACAAAGCCAGAATCTCATGACTGCCCAGAGACAGCTTAGGTAACTATTTCTGGTCACCAAAACCTCCAGTGTAAACAGAGCAGTATGCACCATCTCCTCAGAAAGTACTTTTCCACACTAGAAGTAATTCTACAGGAAAAATAAAGGAAGATCAAAGAACAGTACTCAAGAAAAAAAGAGATCAGAAGAGACAGTTTCTTCTCTGGATGGGTTAATGCATGCATTATGAAAAGACTAGTTTAAAAAGTATGACTAAAAATTGCCTGACCACCTCTGCTCAATATTTCTACCAGTCTTAAGTGTCATTACCAATGTACTAGAAATTGTTGTGAAGATTATGTTTATTAGTAGGATGAAGGCAATTTCAGTACTGCACATGAGACACAAGAAACACTTGGAAATGGGGGAGAGAAGAAGGGCACATCTTACAGGAAATGTATGGTAAAATTGGCAAAATCTGATGGGTGAAAACAAGTAAAAAAACAAAACCAAAAAAGTTCCACTGAAAGACAGGAAAGTGTGGATTTGTGAGTTTGGAAGGGATAACAAGGAAGGATTTAAAGAGAGATTTTTTCAGCCCTTGCATCATGCTGGTTTAAAGATGGAAACATCAAGGACATAAAAACCACCATAAAGTCCCGAAACTCTAAATTCAGATGGAAAGTGGCCGACAGACAGAACTAATTATATGATCAGGAAAAAAAAAAAAACCCAAGGTGAGAATAGAGGCAAACAGCAGAAATCCAGGGAAACATCTGTGGAATTAAAAAAAGGAAAGAGCAAACGTCTTCCAAGCAGCTGGAGGAAGTCCAATGAAATACAGAAGAAAAGAAGTGCTGGAACCTCGGGAAGAGCAGGAGCAGGGGCATTAAGTGAGACACAATACAACAGAGCTGTTAAACTTCAGAGCAATAGCCGAGATACCAAGATAAGTCAGGTACAAATAGACATTCTCAAGCTATTAATATAAACTTAAATAACCGGAAATTTTTTTTATTAACATTTGATGTTTAGCAATGCTGAGAACTGGAGTAGGAAATAGGGAAAAATAAAGCATGATTTCTCATGGATACCTTAAGAACTAAATAAAAAGACAGTAAAAGACAATAGGGGCCAACACAGTACAGTAATGTTGGATTTATGAAAGACTTCATAGGTCATTAACAGGCATCATCGCAGAAATGAATAGTGGGTTATAGAAAACACTTCAGTGGAATATACTCATTTTCTGTAATCATGAATCTAACACGTTAGATTCAAACATTCTTTGTATTTTACACATGCATACTCACAACTACATGATTTGTTAACATATCCTCAATAAAAAGACATAGCTACAAACTGCCCGTTTTTATCACTGATTTCCACATTCAAAGGACACCTGCTACTTTTGTTCCTAAACCAGTTTCAAATAAGTGGTATGCCTGCAATTCTTGTCTTTCTACCCTACTTGTGACCTGTTGCATCATGCAGAACCTCCAAACCCTTCAAGTAATAACATTTTTTCCCCCAGCCTTTTAACACCACTTCAATACTTTCCCCCATTATACAGAGGAGGAAGATGAAATACAACAAACCACAGGAAGCGAACAGACTTCTCCCACTATCTAATTTATTAACACATACCGCAAATGTCTGGAGGGGAAATACAAGTGCGACAATTCAAGTTGCTCTGAGTGGTGAAGGCCCTCCAAGCCTAAAGCACCCCTAACCTTTCAGTCAGGCTTCGCAGTGATTATTCTCAGACAGATTATCTAATTGTCTAATTTTACAGCCCCTCTTAAATGTTCAAGCAATCATGGGGACCGAAGCTAACAAGGTCTGATTTCCTACAGAGGTTGTCTCTTGTGGTCAACTGAGTATGACAAAAAAGTCTTCCCTGGTATTTATAAGGGCCATCTCCTCAATGAATTATCTGGAGCTGAGTGAGCTTAGATCTGCACTCATCAGTTCAAAGGAGGCATTTACAGAATTTCTCTCCTCTGCAAAGATGTCTACTTTCAAGAAACATGTAAGAACCTAACTGTCACTATGAGCACTACTCCTCTGGCAGATCTGAAAATCTATCTGCAGTTTGAACAGTTATTTTGAGGAATGGAGAAAGGGAGAAACACACAGACACAACCACCTATGGGAGAACAGGAATGCTCTAGGATTTAAACATATGGCTTTTTTAAGTAGCAGGAGAGGCTACAGTGCACTGGGAGAAACAAATGTGTCACGAAGCAAGTGCTCCTCTGATTTTGACACCTTTCAGGCAGAAGTCCCTCATGCAGTGCTCCATGCAGAAAGATTAGGGTGCTGCACCTCTATAAAGGACGCAAAGCAATGAAAACCAAGGATGTGTCAGAATGTGACATGGGAGGTAAAAGGTGGATTCCCTAAAAGCTCTGAGCACAGCTGAAGTATTCTGATCCTGGCAAACACACAGCAGAAACAAACACAAGTGAGGACAGTAAGCTTATTTCAGGCTTCGCTCATTTAACTTCAGATTAATCACTAAGCATTTGCATAAAAGCTTGGAAACAGAAGTTAAATTCTTGATTGTTAACAGCTAAGCAGAGATACTACTGCATAAGCAAATACCATTCAACTGAAGGAGGTGGAGAGTGGAAATAGCTTTTGGCTGCTATGTCAGGTTTCTCATACACAGCAAGAGACAAGCAGACAGAACAGTTCAAGGATCACTTGAACACATATCGGTGTTCTGTAGCAACCTGGAACAATACCTTCTGATCCCAACACAAATGACACCGAAACAAGGACAGACAAGCAGCTCCTGCCAGCTTTGTGCCATCTGAGAACAGTGTGGCCTCAAGAATGCCTGCGAGGCCAAGGATCTAACTCCTGTTGTGGCTTGGGTAGGTTTCAACTCCTTGCAAAAATAAGGTATTTTGGGAGAGCCCTCATGCTAAAATGGAGTCTCCTGGGGTGGGGCAGGCTGGGCAGCTGGAGGAATCATGCATTAAAATGGCACTTTCCTACTCCTCTGCAGATTATGTTTTCATGAAGGTCTTAAATCAAAGACAGCTATTAAGTCCTTTTTTTCCTGGCCAGTTTGGTGAATTCAGCTGACTTTGGAGCAGATACGGAATAATCCTCACAACCAAAAGCGTCTGATGAACTGCACAAACTAACACATGGCTTATGCAGAGGACAGATTTAACAGACTTCCAGAGCTGGAACTGCCTTTCAGTTTAGACTTAGTTATTCAAGCCAGCCTCAGGGAAGCCAGAATACTGCCCACACTCACTGCTTCTTATGCCATCGGGTTGCTTGGGACTGTGTGGAGACACTATTAATTTGCCCACTTTCATGGGCAGTAATTAAAAAAATCACAACTTTTACTGTGCAGTCATGAAGGGAGTTTATATGCAGTATCAGTGCTGCTCATCTGACTCACCAGGTGGATACAAGAGATTTTGAGTAAGAACACAAATACTACTTTTTCTACCATTTAAGCCTGTTACTACATATAGCAGCTGTAAATAGTGCTGACCTGATTAAAATCTTATTCTCATGTTATAATAATATTAATTCTATGAACTGCTACAGAAGTTCCCCAGAATCTTATCTGTATATACTGGAACCAGGATTATGGTCAGCTATGTGTAAGCAGTTTCTAGGGCACTGACTGGCTCAGGCTTAAGTAGTTTTTATTTTTAATATGGCAATATCATACAGAGGTAAAATAAACTTCTGCATTATGAAATTAGCTGCTACACTGCAGGCACCCTACAGAAATAAGTGATTACTCCATTTAATAATGACCCGTGAGAAACAAACTCCATGTATGTCGTTTCTAAGCTACTGTTCTAGAAAGCAACTCAATCTGTTAACTGAGCACAATAAATACCTAATTAAATTAAATCTCCAACAAGCCTGAGAAAAATGTATTCAAAGCACTCTGCTTGATTACATACATTGGTCTAAGGTAACAGACCTATTGATCTGGTCAACTTCAAGCTTATTCGCTTCACCCAATTTAATTTGAGAAGAACAATAACTAAATTTTAGTTGGATCTCCTTTCCTACTCCCCAGGGAAATAATCTGAAGTGACTCTGAGTTCAGGCAGTATACAGAAAATATTTAATAGGGCAAAGAAAACATTTATTTTGTTCCAGCTGTGGACACAAAGTTACATTAAAAATGCAAATATGGTTTCCAGTGCAACAATTACATAATGTTGCTGACAGGATCATATGCTATGAATGGACTGCTCTGGCAGGGGCAATAAACCAGTTGTTTTGCAAGTTCAGGATGGTATTAAAAACCATATATCCGTAAAGTCCTCTACAGATGCAAAGTAAATGAAAACAAGTGGGGGGAAAAAAACCCAAACCTGCCAGCTGTGCCTGAATATAGAGGCTGCTTCATTCTGTTACGCTCTGTGCCAATAAGCAGACATTTGTCTACTGGGCAAGACATCCATCTAATTTGCCCAAGAAGAATGTCCATAATTAAAGAAGAATGAACATTTACCCTGGCCTGCTGTATGTGAAAGACAGCTCACAGTCTCTACAGAGCAATTCAAGACTTACCCTCTCCAGCGTCAGTGGTCTGAACACAATTCAGGTCAGCAATGCCCCACTGCTGCTATCATCCGACAATTGCTCCAGCCACTTAGATGTAACAAGTTGATGACCTCAATTCTGTTTCTACCAGTGATGCTTACACAACAGAGAGACATCAGTAACACATGCAGCACCCCCGCTAACAGTGCCAACAGACAGGCCAGCAACTACTAGATCAGCATGACTAACACACTATCCTTCCAGTCCTAGGCCCTGCCTATACTAAGGAAACTGTGAAATATTTAATAACATAGCCAGTACTTGTGTGGCTCCACAAAAGCTTGGTTGAATGGGGATTCCAACACAGACTGACCAAGTCAAGAAGCATCTGTACACACAGAACTAAAGAGCATTTCCCTCATCACCTGTTCCAACCCTCTGCTACTGCTGGCAGCCAGACAAAACATAACAGTTCTGTGCAGAGATACTAAGGCTAGCTCTAAAATTAATGTGGTTTTATTAACTGGGCCAATTAACAGCATGCTTTTTTTGCTTTCCTTTGGCTACAATCTTAATGCAACGATTCTGCTTTTCAAAGTCGGTAGCCTTACTCCTTACAGTTTCTTCAGAACCACAATCCTCTTGTCTGTTAGACACCTCGTAGTCTGACTTCAGGCCTAACGTAGGCACTGGTGGTTTATATTAATCTGTTCTTGCTCCAGTTTTGTCCCTAAATTTGAACAGCCATTAGGTACCATTCTTACTCGCTTTCTCCAATACTTGTAAAGAGAAATACAGTTCAGATTTTGCTTTGCCAGGCTGAACAGGACAATCTCTTTAAACCACTTCCCCATTTCTTTGACCACCTTCTGTATCTTTTTTTGCCAATTTGAACTGAGCCTTTTTAGATGTAAGTGACAAGAACTACATACAATGTTCTAGATCAGATTTCACCACTCTTTATACAGTCTGTCCAATCTCTACTGGAACTAACATACCTGGAACCTCGTAGGATTGAATTTGCCACCATGCACCAACGGCACAGCCATGCTGATCTCTGAGGGTACAAACACCAATCCTTTCCCCTTTTCTGTTTTTCAGCTGAGGAGATCCTGGCTGTCAGCATCAATTCTTGTTACCAATCTTTTAAGCACCTTAACTTGCATTCCATAATTCTCAAAATTTAAAGCTTTATCTATTAATTCTATCCTTGAGACCCTCTATTTTTTTCTTGTTTGATATCCCAGTATTGATCTGTATCATTTGTAGTGTCAATATCTGCATTTCTGTATGCAAATTTCACAAGCATATGCTTCTGTTCTCTGGCCACTTGTTCCCTGCACTCCGTGAATCCTGCAATAATTCAGCAGATGCGTACACTTACTTTGTAGCTCAAGGGGTAGTATAGTACTGCCTCTGTTTAAAAAGAAGTGTCACTATAAAATCAGTACAAAAGCTTCAGGACTGAAAACTACTTACATTTATAGTATATAATAAAACTAAATTTTACAAAGTAAAAGTTGAAGTCATCTTGTTTAAATGATAGCAGATTACTATTTTTCCCTCAGCATACATACATTTTTATAGTGTTATGAGAAGCTAGAGAGTTCTGCAAAGTTACTAGTGGCTCAGTATCTGAAGACTGACAGTCTCACACAACACAGCTTCAGACTAAAATGATACAGCCGCTGCAGAACAATTTTGGTTTAGAAACACATTATTTGTGTAAAAGGTTGATCCGCTGCCAGTTGGTAAAGACCAACACTTCCAATAATTTTACCAAGATACAGTGGTCTAAACTGTCATTCAAATTGAATACAAACTTGAAACTTTTTTAAAATTTTGTTTTGTTTTAAAAACAAAATTATTTCAGATCTAGCCAAAACCTGCAGACTGTAACAGGGACAAAGTCAACAAATTTTAAAAGTAACAGAGATTGAGGTCATGTTCTCTTGGATCTTTCATCTTTTTTGTGGGAAAAAAACCCCAAAACAAACCAAACAACTTTTTTTTTCTTTTCCTCCACACAAAGCACGGGGTCTTTATCTGATCTTGCAGCATCATAAAATGTAGACAGGGAAGCAGGACATGGCTGGGACTACTCATTGTTCAGTTCTGAGAATTAATACCTACCGACAGGATTCCTGCTCTTTTTCTTTCTCCTATTCACAAACTGAATTCTCATCGAAAACAAATAAATATTTGTTGTTTACAGGAAAATAAATGTCTCACAGGAAAATTCACTAAATGAAAATCTGTTTTCTCTATAGACAAGTTACATATGCTTCCTTGGAGATGAAGACCAAGTTTTCTGTGAACACATCATTTCTGACATCAGGTTGTACAGCTTGGCTGTTCATCACACACTCTTTTTCAATTAAGTTCAGTTTTGTCTGAGTTCTGTAATTTACATAGCTCTGCTTTAAAAACAAAATGCCCTACAGCCAGTACAGGAAGGGAGATAAAACTGAAACTTGTAATGGTGACAAAATTACACAGGCTAGGAGGGTCAAGAAGCCATCATCCATGCAGCAGCCTTACCCTTCTACGCAATCTGTCCCTTTCCTCACGAATAGCATTCATGGTTGCCTTGGTCCTGTTCAGCTCCTCCTCTTTGCTACACAGCATGGCTGTGAGGCTCTCATTCTCTTCCCGCAAGCCAGCTAGCTCCTTTTCCCATCGAGATCTTTCTTCAGATAGACTCGGATAAAGGTCACGTCCCAGTACACCCTCAATCTCTTCCACGGTCTGCAAAAAACACGGTCATCAAAAAGCAGAAAGAAGCAGAGAAAGATAACTGAACAAGACGGATGGTACACAGGACAGAAGTAACAGGCAACTATATGTACTCATACGCACACACCCAGGCCCACAACACCATTAGTTTGCTTTTGTTTGATATGAAATATCAAACAAAATTATTGCGTATTTTGTTTCATAATTTGACTTTTATTAAAATATTTCATACTGAATAACACCAAAGCAGATGAATGTTTTATACACAAATAAAACATATGTCACCCATGAGTGACTGCAATCCCAGTTCTATCTCAGAATACTTTAAAACAAATTAATGACTCCTTGTCACGGGTGAGCACTGTGCTTGTTTCCTTGCCTGAGCAACAGGCAGAAAGACGTAGCCTGTCACTCTGCACAGCACAGGGCCTTTCTTAGTTCTACACCAACTCCACAAAAGGGCAAGGAAAAGAGTGGGACAGTAAAAAAAGGAAAAGTCCTCCATGCCCCTGAGCATGTTATTTCCTAGAGGTGCCAGAGAGATAAAAGAAAGAAAACCGGCCTTGGCTAGGGTTACATTATACTAGAAGACATTACAGCCTTTCCAGCGCCTAAAAAAGGCTGGGTTTCCCTGGGACATCTAATGCCATTCAGTATTTCCCACTCCATCCCCTTGCCCAGAACTGTGCCTTGCAGGCACTGTTTAGCACGAAGGAGATACAGCAGCTTCCACTGGGTGAAACTAAACTACATGCACACACCACCAGAAAGGGAATACTGCCATGCCTAAACTTACCATCAGACTAGTCATTCAACAGGTTGAAACACAGCATAACACTCAACGTGTCAGGTAACTATGCGCAGTTCTGACTCTACTACACAGTGTATGCTGTGCCTGTGTTAAATTTTTTCACTCATGGAAGATGGTGCAACAAGCAAAACCGCTTGAATTGCTGCTCACAAGCTTTCGAATCTCTCTGAAAGCAGTCTGTATTAAAATGTCAGGAAGAAACATGGAAAATACATGAATATACGATGTAACTAGCAACCTAGAAAGTTTCATTTCATTGGGTAAAACAAGAACCAGTTATAGCTAAAGCTTATACTTCTAAGTTCAATATGGAAGATAAATAACTCATATAACAAGGTTAAAATAGCCTACTTTTATTCAAGAGGACTTAATTTTATATATAACAAAATTAATAACTGAAGTTTATGTCCTTAATTTAGGAGAGACTAAAAGAACCAACCAAGGTACAGCTGAAAATGACAAACCAAGCTGAAAACACAACTCTGCTTTTTTTCTGCAAAAAATCTTTCCAGTATTTTCAGCACTGTATCTGTGAAATTTTATTATTTGTCCACTATAATGAAAAGTTGGTTATTTATTGTGATCAATATATTACTCTTAAAAGAACAAATCTTCAGTACAGCATGACTCCTTAGTGAGGAGGAAAAGAAACTCACACAAAAGAAAACAACCTATTTTTGCAATTAGTTCAAGAACTCCATATAATGCTGGGTAACATTCAAAGTACTAATTTGAATCCTCCAAGACACTCAAATAAACTGCTTCAAGACCATTCCCAGGAGACCCAGAATTCAGTCTGTCTCTCTTTCACACACATCCACATTCTCAAAATTAATTTTTTTATAGGATACTATATTCTTCAGGCACCACCAGGGACAGAGGGGACCTTTTCCAGTAGTATGCCAAAGGGCTGTCTAAGCTGTCTAGAATGGTCACAGACCTCCCCACTTCAAGAGCAAACCGTCAATATATTTGTTCTTGTATAAAGGAGTCACTGATGCCTTTCTGTCTGACACAAAAGTTGTTCAGCTCTTTCCCTGTATATAGTAAGCTACTTTATGGTTCCCTTACTTTCAGTTTCTGAACTGCAATCCCTCCATTACATGTCCTACCAGGCATCCCACTTCTTGTTCTCTTACATGCACAATAAAACCAAGATATACAAGTACCAGCTGAATTATTTGTTCCTGTGTTTGGCTTGTCTCATCAGAATTAATATAGCACACATGCTTTGCGTTAAATGCTAGCTTCATATTGCAAAGTCACAACTTATGCATGGTTTACAGCATTTTATCTTTAAATTTCAGTGAGTATTTCATATTGTGTTTTCAGTTACCAGTCACCGACCAGCTGTGTGACCCTTGGCAAGTAACAACTCATTTGGGGAATAACCTTAAAGTAAATGAACTGTTGGAGTGTCCCTGTTTCTCTTCTCTCTGAAATGGGCATAAGACAAATACATTTCTGATTTGAGATCAAAAATCTGTTAGTAGCTCCTCCCATGCCTTGGAGAATTCCATGTAAAACAGGTGTACTACTGCCTACCCAACACACACTGGGAGCTGGAGCTGATTTCTGTGAACTACTTTGACACCTTTGGAAGTGAAGTGCTATTACTACAGAATGTGACCAAGTGTCTTAGGCAATGTACATGCTGCCTTTAGAGCCTAATGTTTCCATTACCTTAATGGCTAAATCACAATGTTCACTGGCAGTAGTGAGTTGTTCAATATGTCTGTCCACTTCTGCGACTGATAAACTGCAGCTGCTCTTCTTCCTCCCGCAGACAACATTTTCCAGACCTGTCAGCACTCTTTGCAGTTCTGAGTTCAAGTCACTACAGTTATCTAAAAGAAAGCAAAACAGAAGAGAACAAACATCACAACCAGTAAGTGACTCAGTGAAAAAACAAACTCTTAACGCAGGAAGCACCTGTTGCAGAACAGCTAGGACTGATATTGTTTAAGGAATGCCCTTGCAATGTGCCACTTTTTCCTCACCAGCTGATAGGCTTAAATTCCATAACCACATCAACTGCAACCACAAGTTACCTCCTATATGACAAATAACACTCTCCCTGCTTGCCTGAAGTGCATTTCTGCAATGACCTTTCTTTTCTGAAGTACTACATTTTAAGACACCACATGCACACCTACTATGCCTTTTTTTTTTTTGTTACTCTATTTGCCATTCAGGACCTACTATCCTGATTTTATTATCCTCAAAGGGTAATTTTCTCTGTAAATTCAACAATTTTCCTGCCTAGCATATTCATTGACATTGTGACGATGTTTTTCTGAGGAATATTTGTGGTTATGCTTAGGTACTGCCTGATTTAAAAAATCCTGATGTTCACAGGAATGATCCCTATTGACTGTCTTACAGCCTGTGTTTCATTTTTACAGCTATTTCTTCTTCAAATGCAACTGCAGAATATTCAAGGATCATAATAGCACACCTTGTTCTTTGCTATGTTCCATATTACAATCATATTAGCAGCATACGTAACAACACTATGTAATTATAAAATGCGGCAGAGAATCGCTTCCTCTTCTGTCCTTCGGCAAAGCTCTTCTAGTGCCTAGGACACTGCTACAGGATCTTCCATTTCAGTGAAAACAAGTAGGTCTCAGTACCTTGCTAGATCACGTCATAAACAATTTTCTTCTTACGCTCACATCTGGTGACAGACAGTGGCAGTTCCTAAGGCAGACACATGGTAGAACTCACCCTTGTGCTGTCTCTCGGATGTGCTAATTAGCATTTCTGGCTTACTAGTTAGGAGTTTGCAGTAAGTACCAACTCTACAGCACACAAATGGTGCACTATGAGAAAGCAGTGCACTAGCAGTTCCTGTACCTTACTAAAAACAGTAGCAGGCATTCTTTCTGGAGGGCATTATTTCTATACTACTGCTGTGAACATTTCACCATGGTCAGAATTCCCTAACAGCCTCATAGCTGTGGTTCTTGCAGGGGACTAAAGTAGTGTGGCATTGAACTGTGTCTGAGATTTAACAGACATAAGACATCAGATTATTGCAGACTGCCTTGGAAACTCTCTGTACAAGAGAAGACTTAAAGAGGTTGGATGAAGGGATAAAATTATCAGAAAATATAAAACTGCAAACTCATTGCCCAAAGTCTAATTCCATAGCCTAATGCACATAATTATGAACCCACTGCTGACCAAAAAGGAGTCTAGAATGACATAAGAGTACTGTTTAAAAAATGTGAATGCGCAACACATACAAAACTTTACTCTTGGAGTCATGTTCACTAGTTCCCAACTGCCACCCATCTACCGCAACAATGCCAACAATCCGTTCACAGTAACACTCACTTATAAGTGGCACATACCATGCAGGACACTTAATTGTACAAACCTCTACTTTTTTGCTTGAATATATTTGTTTCCATAACATCTTCTGTAGCAGACATTTTGTCCATTTAAATAACCTTCACAAGAACTTGTATGCTGAGTTTTGTTCCTACAATAACATTTTCCCCAGAAAATAAGGGTTTACAATAATGGGAACCCTGTCTCACAGAAAACCAGTACAGCCCAATCACAAGCTCTCCAAGACACACTGGAGAGCATTCATAGTTGTAGCTCATGGTGCTAAGCCATTCACATGGTTATTAGGTCATGATTTTTTATCTTTAGATACCTGTATCTAGAAGGATAAAAAAAATATATATTTATTTGTGTATATCTACATGTGTGTGCATATGCACACCCCCGGTATACACACAAAAGGATTTATTTTCATAGGAATACAGAAACAAAATACAAAAGGAGATAGTCTAGATATGGAAGGAAAACTCGGAAAAAATGCAAGAACCCTTAGTGTTAACATTCTTATTTTCTCTGTTGCTATATTTCATTTTCTTGCACGTTTCCCATCGTTAGCAGAAACTTAAATGGATAACTTGTTGTTAATGTACAAAAACCCTGCTTCAGATCCACCCTGTGAAGAACAAAATCAAAGCACTAACCCCAAAATAAATGCATTTATAAGCAAATACAGCTCCAGAGCTGGTGTATCCATTTCAATTTAAAAAGTCACACAGAAAATCTCTTTTATATGATTGCTTACAATATCAACATGTTTTCTACATTATCAAACTCCACTTGAGGGCAATGAATACTATATCCAAAAGTCAGCCTACTCTCAGGTCCATTCCTCTAAGAGGCACTCTTGGAAAAAACAGCAAGAAGTCCTCAATAATGAAGTGCTCTGCTCCAAAGAAGTGGAAGCTGTTTTAGTACAGTTTCTCATGTGTGGAAGAAAATATTGCAATATTGCATTATAACCATCAAAGCCAAAAAATAGTTTATTATTTAAGGATCACAAGTCCTGCAACAGGGCTTAAGACTGCTATTTCAATGCAATTTCCTAAAATACTGGTCCTGCACAGTATCATCCACAGAAGCTCCCAGGCACCCAGCTAGTTTGCCTAGGAAAGAAAATGAAGACCAGCTGTTTGGTTTTAAATATAAATTAGGAGAAGTGGAATTCTGGAAATCAGTCATAGTGAGGATTACACAAGATTCTGCTTATCTACAGCTATGGTGCTCAGCAATTGTGCCCAAACACTTAAAACATCATTATACTGAAAGGCCTAGTGCCTGCTCATGCTTATATTGCAAACTTTATGGAGTAATTATTCGATATTTGGAGGTTCTTCAAACAATCAGTAACTGTGCTTGGATGACAAAATAGGTGAAATTCTGAAGGAAAGATGCTTGTGCTCTTAGCTCTTAACCACAAAAAATCAGTTAGAGACTGGAGGTGGTCCTTCTTTGCACTGTGTTTGAAAGGTTTGTGTCAGATCTACCCTTCCCTAAACCCATTTCACTATGTAAGCTATCCTCATTCCATACTTTAAAAACGCTCTCAGTTTTCAAAAAGTGCAGACATCCGTTATAATTAGGCTGTAAAAGAACTGGACAGACAGTTCCATTTCCCATGCTTTCCCCCCAACTTTTACTCTGTCTGCAATTGTTTTCTAGAGTTAGACTACAGGCATGTGTAAGGTATGTGAATAGCACTTTCCCCCCTCTTCTTTCCCAAAAGTCATGAGCTCTCCTGAACAGATCATTCCATTTTAGACTCCATAGCTGTTCTACACCAGGTCACAGAGGTTACTTCACACACAAGTTCACAGTTGTGAAGAAGCTCAGCATTTGTTGTGATTACCACAGACCGAACCATTTATTTCCTCACCAAACATTCAGATTTGCATTTCAAAGGCTACGATGCCTTTCTGCTGCAAGAAGGCATCAAATCTATCAAGAAGTGTAACTCACCCACATCTGCGGTGACCACGGTGGACTGATTCTCTGGTACTGAAACAGAATTCTGGTCCATGCTGCGTGAGTCTTCATTAACCTCATGCTGGCTTTGGCTGAGTTCTGATCGCAACTCTGAATACTCATCTTCCTCCCTGAGAGAGAGAGCAAAGACTGAAATAAAATACTCTAAGGAAATACGCACCTCTGTGACATTTATTTCAGACCTGTAAGCTGAGCCACAGGATACAATCCACACAAACACAAGTGTTTCGTCCAGACAGTAGAGAAGGGTTTATAACCTTTACCGCAAAGCAACTGTGCTATGCCCATATGACCCACTTGCAGCAGCCAGTGCCTGGTTTCCATTTCTTTGTTCTCAAGTTCATTATTACTCCAGACCACCGTACAAGGAAAACAATGGACAGAACCGAATGCTAGCAAGGATGTGTGCAAGAAGAACATACACTGCTCCGCAATAACTCCCCAACTGCCAATTCTTAATCAGCACAAGTGGCTTTTGGTCCCAAAGTGGATTAGCAATAACTAATTCTGGTCTCTTTCTCAGTTCGAAGATGTCATCAGCTTGTGTGCACATGCACCATATGTGTATCAAAATGCTCCTGGGGACGGGTAGGCTTTTAATTTTCTCCAAAGGAAGAGAATAGGCAAGTGAGTATAGCACTGAACTGCTGGAGTTAGTGGAAAATAAAAAGCTGCAATTACCTAGGTTTTAATTTATTTGCCAAGCTGGTTCTACTAAAATAATTGAGGACACAGAAGACTTTAGCTAAAGCTAATAAGCTTAAAAAATTAGGGCTTTTCCCTCCTGTCTCCACATGACGAGTTCAAAGCACTCGGAAAGAAGATAAGTGAATGAATAATAGCTTTGCCTGAGAGCATGCGTAAACATTTTTTGCTTTTGATCCACTTGCTGATTCAACTCGGAATTTTTTTTTTTTACTTCCATAGTGACTGTTTTGACATTAATGTATATATTTTAAACATGAGAAGAACACTGGTTTATCCAGGTGCAGAGGTCCTCTTATAAGTAAGCGAACAGCCCTCATTTTGTCAGACACTAGAACAAATGCAGAGATTCATTTTGTTGCAGTTTCAGCAGAAAAGTGTGAGAATGAAACTGTCTGGATTTGGAAACAATTAGAAATAGCAAAGAGCTATCTGGGGATCTGCATCTGGGAGGGGCACCTGTAATGTTAACTCTGCTGTGTGTATGCTACATGGTGATGAGTGTTTCTTGCAGAAATATTGCAGGATTTAGCCTGGAGATGTGCCTGGATTTGCCGAGCAAAATAGCAGAGAAGATGGCCTGTACATACAGGAAACAATTACAAAAGTAAAGTCTGCTCTCAAAGTAGCTGAGGTGACAATTTATGAATCAGGACAACTCAAAAAAAGGAATTTCTGCTTGCTTGCCAAGCAAGGTTTCCCGAGATGTAATTTCTACAGGAACTATTATGCTCTTCTACCCCTTACATTTGCTTCAGTGCAAAGGAAGTTTAACTATCAGAAGCATCTAGTGACTATTATTAAATAAAACGTAGGTCAGTTGGTTAAAACTGAGATTTAGATCAAAGAAAGGTTTTTCAGGTACCATGCAATACACGTTTACAAAAGTGTGAGAACTAAGTCATGAATAGCAGGGATTAAAACAGAGTAGTGAAGACACAAAGTTGAGTTAATGTCCCACGAATCTGCTTATTATTAGCCACACCACAAGCCAGCAGTAACTAGCTTTAGACAAAACCAATTACCAAACTCTCAAACAGTTGCATTTTATTTATCTGAAGGTAACTAATTTTTTCATTTATGAAACAATTAGTCCTACATTTTTAAAACCTGAGTTACCTCTACAGATGGACAAGAGGCTGTATTGATTGTAAAACAATGCCACACACAATAATAATTTTTTTTTTGTTTTGGCCCTTGTTGCATAGATTTGCTCTTTAAAATCCAACCCAGCTTTGTCTAGGTAGCACTAGTGCTGTTTTTTCAGTTTAAGCACCCTCAGTTTCTTGAGGCAGCTGAAAAGCACGTCACACTGCGGGACCCATGCCCTTCCAATGGCTCACATCAAAAGCCAGCTTCTGAATGAACTAATGCTTCCAAGACCTAACCAGAAAGATCAGAAATCCATTTCTGGTAAAGTGGCAGCACAGTCAATCTTTCTCTCCACCATCAGTCTCACAGAGGGCAGACTGAGGGCTAAAATCACAAGGGGGAATTTGAGGGGAGCTATGCACCACAAATATAAATTCTGCCTTTACAACAGAAATTGGCAGAAACAGAAAATACTGCTTGAGACTCTGCTTTCCCCAAAGCAGGAGAAGAGTCCTCCAGTGGCACTGGAAATGCAAGGCGCTCAACAGCTGACCATCACTAGCCACTGAACTCCTTCCACACCACCCAGAAGGTAGAAGCATTACAACTTCCTTCTTGCTGCTGTCATCCAGGGACTGACTGGAGAAAGCAGATATTTATTCTCCTATGGACCCTGACGGTTCCCAGTTGCTGGAATACCATGGTGAGTTGGAGGCAATTAAGATCAGATCAAGCTGTTCTAAACACAGAGTGGCCTAGGATCAATGCTGGAGTGAAAAAGAGTTTCTTACAGGTATGTCTGCACTTATTGCTTTCCTCATGTTCAGGCGCAACCAAGGACCATAACTGCTGCATAGACACTAAGAAAAATTTGACCAAGTAGTGAGCAAAACAGCTCATTTTCAGCATCCTTTCACACTACTTAAAAGTTCTGCCAGGACACTGGCAAGGTGCACACTCTCTTCAGGGCTGCAACCAGTGCATACCTTCACACTTGAAATACTAGGGCCTGGGCAGTGAGGCCCTGAACCAAAGTCGACCTCTAGGTGAACCTCACAACCTAACAATATACCTCATATGTATAATATTGATCATATATACAATATATAACCTTATGAATATAAGCCAATTTATAGAAGCTTTTGTTGTAACGCTTATAGAGCATTGCTGTAACACTTGCTGTAACATAATAGTTGTGTAGCGGCAGCCCCACTTGCCAAAGAGAGATAAACCTATCTCAAACCCTCAAACAGACCTCTATGTGACAGAATGTGGCAGGGTGGTGACGGGCTTTGTTTAGAGATGCATAATCAAAGATAACCAGATACCTTTACTTCTTCTTAACTTTTTCTCAGGTTCTGGCCAAGCACGGGAAAAAGTTAACAAGGAAAAAAAAAACTACACCAGATGTTTTTCGCAGCTTAAGATATAAAGTTGTTTATTTAACTGTATAAAAGTGGGGACCGTTTGCAGGGAAATTTGGAAGCCTCCTCTATACAGTGGACGCACTGTACAGAGATTTCCCAACTGCTGGGATGGGTTCTCCAAATCCTTCGCTCTAAATGAGCTCCCCAGCATCTGCGGATCTGGATTATGGTAACATATTATTAGGGCAATTGGTGATGATACTTTCTTAATCACTATCGCTAACTCTATGTAGTAATGATTAGGTGCATGTTATGGTTTTGTGTGGGGGTTTTGTCTGGCGGCAAGGGAGGGGTTAAAGTGGTGGTTCCTCTTCCTCTTTGTAAGATGCAGTTTCTCTCTTTCAATATCCTGCTCCTTGTTGTAAATAGTTAATAAATTCAATTGTTTTTCTTGTTCTTCATGAGTCCTGTCGGTTTCTTGCCTGTGCCCCTAAGTGGTGACTGAAACCCTCCCTGTCCCTGCCTCAGCCCACCAGGTGTTTAGAAAAACTGTCCCTGCGGTTTTATAAACCACGACAGTGCATTACCTTATTTTCTGCTTGCTATAGTAGTTTACTTATTATTTTGCTGCTTTACCTTATCTCGCTTTATTCTCTCTGTATTATTTTCCTCATTATTTTATAACTTTAGACATAAGTAAAAATAAGTTTACATTTTTTAAATTTGGTGCCTGTGTCATTTGTGCTATCCCTGTCGACTGGCAAAACAACACTTCAGGTGCCAACAGTTTTTCAACATTTTACTTGAAAAAGTATTTCTGAAGCACTCTAAGACCCTCAGATAGAATATATTACCGGTGTATGTGCACTGCAACCCAGAGACTGACTGCTGCCTGTGTATACACATTTGAGGCCCCTCTGAACTAGTTTATTTGTGAACAAACAGTGAAACACTTGAGACAACAAGGGAATTAATCACTGAAGGCAAGTGGGGCTGGGCATTGTATGCTGATGCCAACACTACCACATTCACCCTGCCATTTGAATTGAGTCCAAGTAGCTTCCACCTAGCACATATTTTGAAGTAAAAATCAATGACTTTCAGGTCATTGTGTAAATATGACTACAAATGTGTTATTTCTTATGATGCTGCAGTCTGTTCACTTTCCTTCTTTCTCATTAACTCCAACACAACCTACTTTCTGAATATATTTCAGATTAAAAGCTGGTAAATCTGAACAAATAGTTTTACAGTAATGGGTTACAAGCTTCTTGACAATTGCTTCAAAGAATCCTTAGCAGGCACCAATATTCAAGAGTGTATTTGTGTTCCATATTTTTAAAGTTGCTTATTATTTTTAGAGTTGCACAGATGCACTGAAACAGCCACTGGTTTAGAACTAAAAGCAATCTGATCTCCTCTTTCCTTTTGCTGAACCTGAATTTGACATATATCAAAAAGACTGTCAGTCATTGGTTAAAGTTGTTTCTGCACAATCAACTTCCAGATGATTTTTCCAGCCAAAGACATGATTAAGAAAAAAGCACTGATTTTGAACGAATCTAAGGCAATACTCAGTACTTCTAAAATCAGGAATATTCACCTTAGATGTAATCCCCTTTTAGTGCACTACTGTATCCTTTCTGTGCTTCAGAGTTATCAAGAGTATCCTTTTTGTCCAAGTAGTTGTGGGAATATCCATTCAATTGGCTTTGCTGTCTTCTAAGTTGTAAAAGCTTGGAGAGATAATGGGAGTAGGCATACACCTTCTCAAAGGATAGAGAACCAATGCATGTAAAAACCAGTCTTGTACAAATTGAAACAGCAGGAGGGGTAACACTGCCACCAGCATCCATTCAACATGCTAATAGGAACTCCAAGCTAGCATTGCTAAATATTCACTCTAATGAAGATGGCAAAATGTGCTCTGCACAATCACCACAGACTCTTCTGACCAACAGTTTTGCAGAGTTTTTCAAAACAAACTTCAGCAAAATACTAGCCACCTCCTCCCACTCTCTCCCTAATAAAGAAGACGAGAACAGTGAGACGTTGTCACACAACCATAATTTTCCAATAAATTTTCCTAAGAGCCAAGGTTCGTGTCTCCAGACTGATCAAACTAAAAAAACATCCTCATCCCAGTGGACCACTTCTTCAGTGTCTTTCTGCTCCAAAATTTCTACCTTTGTGAGCTGTCAGCAGGTAAATTCTGCACTGTCACACATGAAGAACTAGGCAAGAAAGAGGCTCATCTACTTCCACAGTATGAGTATAGGCAACTCTCTTTTTAGCCTTAACATCAAAACAGTTACAGCTGTATTTCAGCTCTTTTTTTCTATGACGTTGGGCTTACAAATGAGCTGGGCTGTCCAGCAGCAGCAGGGAAATGAGACAATTGCAGATGAATGTTGGCTTGCTCCCACAACCGTGGTGACCTCATTTTTTTTTAGGGAATGCTGGAAGAACATAGCACAAGAGCAGCAGTTAACTTCATGTGACCGCACACATGGAACTTGTTGTACCCAAGAAATGGCTAGCAAATGTAGAACAGTCCTGGAAACTTCTAAAAATGAGCCTGTTAAGATTATCGTTACTGAGATCAGCATATCAGATACACCTGGCAAGAGGCATAGGCATTGACAGGTGACTTAAGCTCTCTTCTAGAGCTGGCATTACTAAACCACATGACAAAAGCCATTACACTTCAAGCTGTGTAAAATCCCTGATATTGCAAGGACAAAGAAACCCCAAAAAAAACCCAAACCAAAAAACAAAGAGAGAAAGATTCTCTGACTGGACAATATTACCAAGCTTGTACAGCCTGCCAATACTCCTCACCACCGTTGCAATACCTTATTCAGATTTAAACACTCTTTTGGCTTACTTTCTACACTACTTTCTGAGGGTACTAGTCACATTCCAACAAAGAGCTAAAAAATTTAAATATAATATAGCTTAAGAAGGACAGTCAAACACCCTCCATGAAACTCTGGTTTCTTCTAATTGTTTCCACAACATTTTTGGGTTTTGGAAGGAACCATTAAGAATGTCACAAAGCAGCAGTACATCAAGCTATACGTTAGTTTATTTTTACAGCCTAAAAACCATACATGAAAATATGAACAATCTCTGTGTCAGCACTGGGGAGACATTTATCTGTTACGCTGTTCATGTAAAGTCAAGAAAATCGCTTCCAGAAAGACAGCCTGAATTTTGTGATAAAACAAGTGAAGCCTCCACTCAGTATTAACTGCAGGTATCCAAGAGTCAAACCAAAACTAAAATCCCTACTGTGTTCTGGTTTAGAGGAAAGTATAAATGCCGAGGCCGCAGCAGGGGTGTGCTGCCAGAACCCTTTCTCTCGGGACTGTTTTGTTCCAGCTCCCGGGCTCAGCCCCCATCACCAAGGGTGGAGCGCTGTGAATCACACCTGTCCCAGCAACGACAGCAATTACACCACTCTTGCCCTGTGGGATGGAACAGCTTCTCAAAGAGTGATGCAAGTAGATCCCAGTGCGGACTTACAGAAAGTCATAGCAAGAAGTATCAGTTTTCCTTCTTTCAGTTGTCTTTACAAACCCTATGGAATCCTTCCAATTCTACCTCTGCTTGCCATTTTCAGGAGGATTATTACCTCTCTGTTCCCCAGACACCAAATTATTAGCATGCCAAAGAAAACAAGCTACTCCAAACACTAAAGGAAATAAAAAAATCCACTAACTTAATAAACATTTTTTTTCTTACTAATAAAACCACAACAAAGAAAAACAGAGGAGGCATCCTAGCTGTCTGAACAAAATGAGCTGTCATCCAGTAAGACGAAAAAGTGGGGCATGACAGTGGCGTGGCACCTGTTGCACCAATATTATTCTGATGCCTTCAAAACAGGCAGCAAAAGTGCACTTTTAAAGAGAAGTGGCATGCACTTCCCATCAAGCTCAGTTCTTATGCCTCACTTTCCTGTGCATGCCACAGCTGACCTGTTTACAGGTTTAACATTCACAGTATCCACCCGACTCCAATATTTTATAATTGAACACCACTTTGCATTCAGCTTGACACAGGGACTCCAAATAAACATTTTTTATGGATTCTACATAATATTTTTCTTAGTTGTCATAGAGTTCTTCTGCCATTCAAGAAAAAAATATCAATGCAGCTCTCATGCTTCTCAGATTCTGTTTTTCAACTGGTCTTTCCACTCTGGTAGAGCTTTACCAGAGTGGAAAGCAGGATGGGCAGCCAGTATCATCATGCTGAAAAGAAATGTAACTCGAAACAAGATGAATAGAAAGTTTGTCTGCTGAGGTATCAAGCACGAATGAACAAGAGAGTCATAGGGATTTTTTTCAGAGTACAAGTTTGGAAAGTACTTACCCTAAAAATCTCATCATGATTATTGCTAGTTATGATCATCACAGAGTTGGCAGTATTTATTCTCTTAAATAACATTAACATAATGTGATTCTATCACTGCTTTTACAGTGGTATATATGCATGACAATACTTTCTCTTATTTATGGCATACTGAACCTTTTCTTTTTGCATACAAATATTTCAATTTAAGTGAGTATTTGTAACAACATTGCCTTGTGCTACAAGAAATGTTTACAAGGAGGAAAAAATTAAGCTGTTGTCAAAAAACTTGCAGCTAATAGACGAGGAAAACTGAAAATTTGCTACATGGGTAAAGCCCATGCCAACATTACCTATGAAAGTGTCAAATCTAATTCAATGTTCTCTAGAAAATCCATAGATTCTAGTAGTTGTTGCATCCTCACAAGCTAAACTTCAAGAAGCTCCTTCCTTGTTGTACTGCAACTTTCTGTGTTGAGAATAATAGGTAAAAGCAAGTGAGGAAAAATAAGTGTTTTCCCATAGTCAAATGTAAAGTTTATTTTAACACAGTAACAAGTAATGACCTAGTGTAATACCCCAAGCTTCGCTGCTCCAAGGACAGGCAACACATGATTTGTACCACTGTGTTTTGCCATAAATACCACTTACAGGTAGATGCAAAACCTACTGAAATCTATTTGAGCCATATTTCTCGCAAGTGATTTCGCTTATGTGATCTACAGGATGCCACAAAAGAAAGCTAAAAGCAGAGGTGCAGGCTCTTCCTTTATCCACCATTGCTATCACTCATCTGGTACCCTGGCATGTATGTTACACTAAACTAATATTTAGATGGCACAGTGCACCTCTTTGCAGTGCTTGTTAGGCTTTGCAAAGTGCGATTTTGCCAGAGAGAATGCAGCACTTTTGAGCCTTGGGATGACACTCTGCAGAACACATACCTTAACTATGGGCAGCTACTCAGTACCAGTCATAACAAGCCTAACTGCCTTAAAGTCATCATCAAATTATATTTAAAGTATAATTTACACCACATTTTGCACCATTCTTGCATTGGCACCGAATTCCAGGAAGTTGTCCTACCTTATTGTTGTTCCCTGTAGTCGATCAATTTTCTTATTTAATTCAGCAATGACACTGTGCAGCTCTGTGATTCGCTCCTCGTAGCGTAGTGTTGTTTGCTCCTGCACATCTTCGTGCTCTCTCATTAGATGGGATTGTTCACACTAAAGCAGAGAAGCAAGTAATAGAAAGGATCTTATGAATAACTCCACAGAGATCAGATACAAGGCAAAAGTGCACACCATTAATGGTTTTCTTACTCACAAAACCAACACTGCCTCAGCAAGAGGAAAGGACAGTTGCAGGTACACAAAGGTATGTAATTACAAGATTTTAGGAGCCAAAAGACTATGCAGTGTACTTTTCTTATTTTTTCCTAAAGGGCAGAAGTTGCCCTTCCTGGTTGAATAAAAAATGCCATTTGCAAATCAGAATAGCTATAAATATCTCATCTTTGAATCCATGAGATTCATGATGCATCGTGAATCTTAAAGGATCTTCCCAACGTGGTCTGAATTAGAACAAGTCCTAAAGGAGAAATCACATTATCATAAAGAAAAGTAACCATACTTTGAGGTTGTAACTTCTTCTCCAGTATGAATATTTGTTTTTATTAGCCTTTAAAGATAATATAGCATATTTTTTATTACTGTAATCCTCTACAACAAAATGCTTAGTATTTTAAACAATTACATGGTTGCTTGGCTTTTATACATATCACAAAATTCTTCTTTTTCTTTCCAATAGAATTTTAAGTCCAGCCCCTCTGGTTTAACCTTCACACCACCAAACACTCTACTTCACTTACAGCAAACAATTGCAACTACTGCAATTACAGTCCAATAGTGAATACCAATTGAAAGTTATCCTTGGTAGTGGCTGGCAAGACCAAGACTTCCAACTTTTTTGCTTCTGACCCCATGCCGGAAACAGTCCACCCCCCTTGCAACCACTGAAAGGTATGTACTATCCTGTCAATGAAAGAAAGTTCACAAGCCAACTGACAGTATAAAACCTCATTAATTGAAGAACTGCAACGTAAGATCCTAGTAGCATTTCCAAAGGCTACAATTTGTAGTAACGTATGAGGTCCTCCAACATTGCTGCATCAAAATCTATTTTTTCAAATCTTGTAAACACTCTATATAGAGGAAATTCCCTCAACCCTTTTTATCATAAATATGGAAATTACACCCAAACTACTAGGTATGCCAGAATTTTCATAGTTTGCCCCCATATTTTTTGGCCACTCACATTCACAGCTTGAAAACACCATCTACGTAGAAGTCTGAGTGAAAACTAAAATTTACATTGAGCTTCAATAACATTTTTCTTTAAAATTTTAAATAAAATGTATTTCAGTATTTTAAAATTCCAAGTATACATACATTGAAAGGTAGCCCAGATGGTAGAGCACCCTTCCGGAGACTGCAACAAAGTAGCTTCTTACAATTTTCACCTTCACTAAGACAAACAGACCAGACTTTCATACTGAAGAGGAGTGCAAAGGGTCATGTTTTATAAGACTGATAATGTTCACCTGGATTTAAGACTTCATGTTGGCAACTGACATGGTTCTGCATGTGTACTGTTAATGACTCGTTATTGTAGGATCGTTCCACAACTTAATTTTCCTGTTTCCACATCTTAACATTGCATTTGGCTGAAGAACTACCACGGCTTTCAAAGCGCAGAAATAGCATTGAGGAAATGTTTATCAAAAGCTTTAGAACAGATTTAAGTGCAATAAAGATTTGCTTATTCTGCCTTTCTAAACCTAAATTTCCTCTGGCACACAGTCGCACCCACAAACTCTACCTAAGCATTACCCAGATCAATCAATTACATGCACTTTTTTTTTTTTTTTTTTTTTTTTTTTTTTCTCTTTTAAACTAAATGGATGTTTTGGATGGAGTATGGAATAATTATTTTCAGGCAACAAATAAAAACGCCAGCACAACATTTTTTGTCTTTCTAAGCTGTGCACTGAAAAGCAGAATCTGTTTATCTTGACTGCAGATATAGGGACTCTTGCTAATGGACCCTGGCCACATTACCAGCCTTGCTTTCTGTTTTCCAGCCATTTCTCAGCTACCATTTCTCAGAATGACCGTCATTTAGTGACATACTTTGTGAACAACCAGCAGTCTGGCAGCTTCACATTTGATTTTTCAAAAGGTCTCCTGGATTATCTTGGGCAAAAGTAACTGGGAAAGGCAAAAGGAAACCTCTGTGAAAGACACAACACAATGCTACGAAGGACTGCTGTGCCTCGGAAGTGGGTGCGGAGTTATGCCTCCTCAGTTCTGGTCAGTCATGACAACTCTCAAATAAAAAAGGCAAAAGCATCCAAACAACGGAAATATAGTTCAGGATCAATCCCAAAACGCAGCAATAGAAAATCTTTTGGTTATACAGGATTGTTCCTTATTATGGCACATTCATCTCAAAGCTTACAAGGGAAAAGAAATAAATACATGTTTTGGTACCCATTGCTAAAGTCTTCTGGGATACTGAACTTCTTCATCATCCTCCTTAGTTTCTGTGTCCTTTGAGTCTCAGAACAGTGATCTGCCACCAGTTCCTATTTCTTTTTAAGGTATATATATTCAGCTCTTGCAAGTTATTTGCATATGCCAGTCACACAAACTCTTAAAGACAAATAGCTTAAACATTTTTCCTCATCTCTCTTTTAGCCTTATCCCTGATTTCTGATCAAAACCATTAAGAGCGCTAACTCTCTGAGAAGGCAAACACAGGGGTAATCCACTGAGAGGGTACAAAAGATGAGCAATTGCTGAGGTCAGGAGAGAAGTTTCCAGCACAGTTCTCAGTGTAAGTGATCCTGGTCTGGTTTTGGGTACAGACTAAAAAGGTTATTTCAATTACAGTATAAATTAACAATGCCTGGAAACACCTTTTTCTGACCTCTAGATGCCAAGAAACAACAACCAGGGCAAGAAGATTATAAGGGAGAAGGATGATAAAACATTTCAAGTCAAGAATATTGTCTCAACACATTATTCTACTGCCTATTAACATACACAAATTTCTAGCACAAGAAACATTGCCAGCACAGAACTTAATATGAAATTTGCAGTGTTCAGTCAGAAGACAAAAAAAGAACAACCAGCAGCAATGTTTGGTAGGGAGATCCCCAAGTGCCTCAAGCCCTGCATAGAAAAAGGCTACAGCATTGTTTGGGAAGAATGCTAGTCATCAGCTGAATGAGCCACAACGATAAACCTGTCTAACAGGTTTACAGCAGCTAAACACCTTTGCTCAACTAATACAGTATTTTAATTTCAGAGGAGTGGCAGATTTTAAAGCAGCAATCCATTAATCTAGTTTTATGTATAAACACAAGTCCATCATGCCAAATCCTCAATCATAAAAACCACACATGGTGTGAATTAATTGTTTGGTAGTATATCCTGTGTATACTTGATGGGGAAGAAGAATACAAGTAAACAGGAATAATCCATGTGGCATAAGAACATCGTACAATAGAATGAGTAATTTCAATGATCACCTGAACACCATGCATTTCTATTTCAAGGTACTTTATTAAAGAGAAACAAAGCCTTCCTTTAAAGTTCACATGTTCTTATTTGCCTACATATTGTTGGTTTTATTCTTATACTGAAATTCCGCTGTCCCTCCTTATATTCTGAATAATTGAGAAGATACTAAAGAATTTTCACTGCAGTAATGGAACGTAGAGCTGTGTGATACAGGATCCAGAATGATGCAGCATAGTCTTTGTTACTCTGTGTCTAGAGCTATTACAAAATTCCAAAATTACAAGGACTAGGCATAAAGAATGAGAGAGCAGTACTACACTGTGAAAGGAGATAAAACAATAAGAAAGATATAGTAAGTGAATTGTCTGTTCTTGTTGCATCTGCTGAAACATTCATCATGTTATTAAATCCCATGTTCTATCATAAAACTGCAGAATTCAATGTAACAAGATTCAGGAAATGCCAAGAATGCAGATGAATTAGAAAGATTAGATAAATCCATGGAGGACAGGACCACAGAGGACTATTAAATGTGATGCAGCCTCCTGCTCACAGATGTTGGAAGAAAGGTGGGGGAGAATGAAGGAGGACAACGCTCTATATGTGTTTCTTATGCTCTTCCTTCAGACATCCACTATATATCCTTATCAAACCAGGATCCTGTGCCAGACAGAGATAGTAGAAAGCACCACTTTTCTTCCCATAACCACAGAAAGATTTTTGGAAGAAGTTGTGTTTGACCAGTACTTCATAGCAAATTTTATACAAGAGATCACCCCACTGCCAAATTGTACACCAATACAAACATAACAGAAAAGGATATCTGCTGTCTTACTGAAATAATACAAGGGTATAGGCAAATGCTATAGCAGGTCTCCACAGACGGCAGTGCTGGAAACAAGCATGCTACAACCACCAGTAATCAAATATCTCTTTATGTAAAATTTTAAGCACAGGCTATCCAACTATCTTTCTTCACTATTTGTCATCTATTACTTGAATTGTGGTTCCCCAAATCACCTCCGCTCTGCAAATCACTAATCCTTTCTTCCAAAGTGTCTCACATGCCTCATGAAATGATGGGAAAGGTATTACCAAACATGTGTTTTAAGAGTTATTTGTTCCAGGAAGTATTTACGACACCAGCTGAAATGAAACATGTTGCCTTTGTAGGCAGAGTCCAGATACAGAATAGAGATTTAATACTGACCCACTACCCTCTGAATACGGTTAGGCAGAACCTGAAACACCTCTTATTTAATTTATGCCTTCTGAGCCTCTGATTTGCATTAGCGAGGAAGAAATGCATTAGACATAGGTTGTAGACAAAAAAAATTATATGATACATGATACAAATTTGGATAAACCTCTGTGGAGTGGGAGGAAAAGTTGAAAAAAATTACGTTTACTGGAGCATCTACTTGGAAGGGATGCAGTTAGAAAAAGATTAAAAGGAAATGTGGTTTCACCAGAGTATGTCTCAGTATTTAAGCATAGCCAACACACTGAATACATGAGTTGTGCTTGCTTAATTGCATATTCCTTAAGAAAGATCGTATTTTATTTAATACATACCCAAAAGAATTTCTATCCATTTGAGAGCATTATTTAAAAAAAAAATAAAAAAGAGCTAAAACATTAAAACTTTATCAAAATTTTTAATTAAAAGGTAATTTTTTTTTTTAATCTGAAAGCTAGCTGGCATGCTAGCTTTCACACATTTTGATTTTGTGTTTTGGGCAGCAGTTGTCACTACGCTTGTGTTCACAAGCACACAGCCCAAGATCATGTAAAAGCCCTCAGCATTACAAATTGAGCACCATATACACGTGCATAATCGGTAACCCATCAAAGAAAACACAAATCAACCTCATGCTAACAGAGCACACGTTAATTGGGATAAAGGACTGATCCTTAATCCCAGTCACCATCAATTCATTACTGCATGGGAGCACCTACAAGGCAGTCTTCGTTGGTGAGGGATTTTTTTTGTTTTTGTTTTTGGGTTTTTTTGGTTTTGGTTTTGGTTTTTTTTTTAATAAAGATCTCGAAATAAAACTAAAACACTAACAAAAACCTGTAGTTTGTACAAGAACCTGCAGAGCTAAAAATAACAACAAAGCCAGTGTAGCCATGCAGAATGATGTGGAAAGCTTGGATACAGTGGATCCATCCAACCGTTTAATGATTGTTAAACACAGCCTCATATCAAACTGTGTGTCAGAAAGAGGACACTGTCTCAGGGTGCAGCAGAAGTTACAAAAGGATCTCAGGACTACAGCTGATAAACAATGTTAACTCCCAGCTCACACACTGAGGGGAAAAAAAAATGAAAGTGTTTTTTATTTCTGGATGTTGTATCGATGGTCTGCAATAAGAGTATCATTTGCAAGACCAGAAACCTCAAAGGTGGCTGAAAAAACATCAGGGAACGTGGACAAGGGCCAAAATATGGTTGGAAGATTGAAGTAAGAGCCTTAAAATCTAGACTGCTTAAACATTTCTACATATGTCTCGAGTTTAAACAACACAGATACAAGCTCCTACCAAAATGCACTGAATACTGAAGACTCTATCTAAATTTGCAAAATCACAGAATGGCTGAAGTTTAAAGGGACCTCTGGAGGTCGTTCATCCAATCCCTTAACCAACACAAGGAGGGACACCCATAGCAGGTTGCACAAGACCACGTCCAGGTGGCTTGAGTACATCCAAGGCTGGAGACTCCACAGCCTCTCTCGGCAACAAATAAGATGCTGTACTTCACAAGACAAAATGCTTTGACTGTCTTTATGCAAATAAAAATTAGTGTATATTTTGAATTAGCTTTGAAATGTAAAGCACTTATAAGGTATTTGCCAATATGACATTTTCTGAAAACAAAGGCTCCATTTACAGAAGACAGAAATATTAAGAACAATAGTTCAGTTTTTCCTGTTTGCATTTCACTCTCTACTTTTATCCTGATCTGAAAAGGTTTTTTTTTTTTAAGAGCTGTGCAAGCATTAGAGTTCAGACCTTATTCTTATTTAATTCCTTGGCATTCCACTGACTGTGTTTTCCACAACAGATACATAAAAATTGGCTTACTAAAAGCTAGACTGAGATCACAAATTACTTCTCACATACCACCAAAGCACTGCCAATTGACAATAGCTTTTGATCAGTGTTGATGTGTGCCGTGTTTGAATCTGACATGGAAGTTGAAGGCTCTGCAACCCGTTACCTAATCCTCTGAAAGTATGATGCAATTTTCATATTCTAAAATATTTCAAAGCAGTCGCTCTTTATGTTGGCTTCAAAACAAAACCAATCCAATGGTTTTTTTTGGTATTTCTAGAGGAATGTCATCAGCACATAAAACTTAAAACCCACGGCAACTGTTTCTTGCAGTCTTAAAATTATTTTCACTAGTGACATTGTTCAGATATTTTAACCTCTCCCCACATACCATATTCCCCCTGAAGAACAAGGACAACACAAAACCCAGGACTGTCTTCAGAATCTTGAACTGTTGCTCACCTGAGCTTTTGCTAATTTCTTTTCCAACAGGTCACGCTCCTTTTCTGTTTGTTGTAGACGTTTATTAAGCTCTGCTATGTCTCCCTTTAATGAAGCCAGGGCTGCTAAATGAAGCTGTAAGAAAAAAGAAAAACAAATTAACGAATTCATAAGCCATGTAGCAGTAGCTTTTGAAATAAATAATATACAGTATTATACAGCAACTACAATATCTGTAGATTTCTGCAGTAGTTAATAGGAACTTTAGTGTAACAAAAGTCTAAAAGAAATCCATATGTTACCAAATACTTTTGTACAGAATTCTCTCCGGACAACACATACATAGCTTCATCAGAAAACTCACTATAAGGATAAATAAAATGAAGTATAATTCAGCTGCAAATGTGTAGATTAGTTCTAACATTAGTTTAACAGGAAGTAGCTTGAGTCTTGTTTTATAAAACGCTACATTAAATGTTGACTAAGATTTTTACTATGAAAGAAGATGTATCATGTTTTGATGCCTTCAGACATATAGAGAAGGGAACAACTCTCTACATGTGATTCGGTTTTATTTTGCAACTAAAGCTTACTCCATCTTGAGTTACTGCTCTGTAGTTGTTGTTCTCTTCAGTCCCACATCAGTGAGTTTCAATTATTCTAACCTACTGAAGCTACACATGAAGAACCCAAACTATTTCCCCTTTTGCAGTAGATCCTTTTGATAAAAATCACGTTCTACATTTAACTGATAGCATGTGGAAATACATAGCAGACTAGGATAACTAACACAATCTAAACCACATTAATGACATAACTTAGAAATCAGAACAATTCTTAAAAGAATCCTAAACTTGGTCACTCATTCACACTCTCTTCCTGTCCTCAAATATCCCCCACTCATTGTTACATCGAGGGCATCAGCTAGAATTCAACACTCAGTATGGACACATGGAACTGAGAAGTCCAGGAGGAAAACTAGCCACTATAGTCTTTCTTTGTAATAGTAAAGGAACAACTCCAAGGTATAGTGGGTGAGAAAACAAAAGTAACCTTTCACACCAGACCAAGTAACACAGCAAACACCGTTTGGCTGCCAAGAATCAGACTAAAACACAAACCCTGTTTCTAGTCCCCCAGTCAGTTTCAGTCCTTCACTCTGACATTCATTGGGTGAGTCTCTTTGAAGTTATTTTTCTTACTCCATTTCCAGTTAATCTGCTAACAAGTCCTATTTTTATATCAATTTTACCTTTACAATACTGTAAGCCAGTAAAACCACAGGTGTTTTCACGTACTGACGTGTGAAAGTAAGCTGTATGACAGCAGAAACACTAGATGATTTGGCAATAGCTCCTTTATATACAGTATTCCCATTGTTACGGAAAAGGCCATATCTGACTTAAAGACAGAAAACATAGTTTTATAAAGATTTTTAGATGTGAATTCTGTAGTTTTAAGTGCAGCGTAACTAGTGATGCTTGGAGCTCTGGACATCCTCATCTGCGAGTTCAGTTGAAAGCATTTTTATTATGTCAGCTACAAAAACATCTTACACACATATGCAGTTACTGATTTCAATACAAATATACACGTACACAACTTTATGTCACAGTAAGTTTAAGATTCTCAAGGCAGATTCATTTTTTAAGTGAAAAAACAGTGATTCAGCTCTGCTACGGACGCATGCTACCTGGCTACTTCCAAGTATGCATACTGAAATCTCTTAATAAGTCCAGAAACATCCTGAATATCTTTAAGTACTCTCGGCCTTCATCAGAAGGCCTTCCTTAATCCTACAGGAAACTATGCAAAGGCTAGAACAAACTAGTGAGCTTCAATGCAACACTTCCTCTCTGCTAAGGGGATAAGGTCAAGCAGTGCCTTATAAATTCACCAGGTTTCCTGAAAATTGGAAGTCAATTTTGGACAGATTGGTACAATTAGGCTGGTTCTTGTTTCTCTACACTGTAAAACCAGAGCATAGTTTGTTCATCAAATCCTACATCCTTCATCACAGCTTTCAAATAATACATGAAAATATGGCTACAATTCTCTAAATTGAATTAACCAACGTTACATAGTCAAGTAAGTATCACTCCCTTTCGTACACTACAATTAAATGATCACCAGCTGTGGTTTTAATTAAATACCAGACCAATAATGGACCTTACACATGGTGCTGTAATATAGAAGGACACCGTTAATTTAAAAATTTAAATGAAAACCAACTTGTCCTCTGAACAGTGGAACTAATGAGGCGGACTTCCTATGTATTAGTCTTTGTCCTCTTTCTGCACTGCAGGCAGCTCAGCTACTCTTCACATCACCTAGCACACCCCAAACTGGGTAAGAAACAGCATGAATTGTGCCTAGTTTTACAGCAACACTGCTGCCGGGCCTGGCCGCTCCTGCCAAACAAAATGCTTCCCCATTCAATATAGGGTCTCTCTTCTCCAAGTAAACAAAAGTTGGCTTTACTAATTAGAATGAAAGCTTGTAGCATCTTTTCGTATCCAAAATTATCATTCCTTTTCATAAATTGGACCCGTTCAGTTTCCAAGTACTAATGAAACAAAAAATAAATGAAAAAAAGAAAGTTACTGAAAGGTCAGCCTAGACCACAGGAAGCCATCATGCACAGAGGAGGGCTGCTTGGGATACTCTGGTTTCACATATGTACCCCAGGGCACACAGCAGCAAGTCATATGCAAGTGGTGCCTCCAGCTGCAATACATAACAAGGTTAACATAGCTAGTGAAGTTGTGTCCCTTTGGCAGAGCCAAGCTCTCCTCCCCTGTTCCTTAAAAAAGGTGTTACAAAGCATTGCTACATCTTCCCTGAAGGTGTGAGCGTTCCCACAGACCATGTTTCCCAGTACAGCACACAGCAGGGTGGGAACTGGAACACGGATCTTTGGTCGTTGCTGTAACACAAACAAGGAAACATCTGAGCAAAGAGCTACAGTCAACAAAAAACTCATTCTGAGGAAAAAAACCTCACATTTAGAATGCAAATATAATAATCCAAATTACCAACATTGGAAAGATGCCATTTAAAAATCTCAACCAGAAGGCAGCAATACAAATAAAAGTTACAGTCACGGCTGTAACTCTGCAGCACTGAATCACTACGGGATAAGACAACTGAGAAAGAGAGAGGAGAACGGAGGCAGCCATATGACATACGGCCTTTTTTCTCCCCTCAGCAAACAGCAATAGACAAAGCAGAGTTACTGTCACTAACATTCATAACAGACATTTACAGTTCAAGGTTGGCTGCATCTTAATAAAACAAGGTTATGGAACAGATCAAAAACTCAGTCATTTGTAAAAACTAACACAGACACCTCAAATGTTTTGTTTGTACAACATATTGATCTGAAACTTTAAGCAACAGCTCCCACAGAGGACTACTTCATATAGAGAAAAAAGTCCATTGACAAAGCCTGTACTGTTCATAAACTTTATACTGATCCAATACAGCTAGCAGTGAATTCTACCAGGAAAAAACCCACTATGTGATAATGATGCACCTGAACTGCCCAAAAGGACAGGCAAGGCAAGGCCAACACAAATGAGAGCAATGATTGAAAGGGGATCAGACAAGGCAACCAACTTGCTTCTCTACCATCATCCAAGGAAATAAGAATTCTATCAGAAAATAAATTAGATGCACAGGATTAATGAAAAATGCATCACCTATCTTAACTTAGAAGCTACAATTTCTACGAAATTTTCTGCAAGGACAATAGCAGGTTGTTTACTGAAACATATATGCACCAAATTTTATACCCAATACTATTCTGCCAGGTTTTTATATATTCAATATATAATAACAATTATTATTTATTATTATAGATTATTATTTATATAAAATCTCAAACGGCATAGCATGCTATCTTTAAAATGCAAGCCACTATACAGCTGTGTTTTGAAAGACAAAACAATAACTAAAAAATAAGCACAAGTATAGGAAAAGCAACCTCCTGACCTCCTTCCAGACTCCCTTATGACTGCATTCTCTTCCTCATTATAACTGCTTCTACAAACATCTTGTACAATATGGTAGACATGATTTAATTATGTTTATTTTGCACAGTGCTTTAAACACTGCTTTTGGTGCTGGGCTTTGTGAAATATTCTATGCAGGTACAATTAAAAACAGTATTTGCTGTCAGTTCAGGTTCCTCAAGAATTTTGTGGTAAGAAGAAGAGAAAAGGGGATGGGCTAGTAACATGAACTGAATATCAAGGAATCAGAGGAGTACTGACATGTCTGTAGTGCGGATTGCTGGAAGTGTTCTGATACCATGAACAGGAGAAGAGAAAGATGCAAAAGGCAATGAAGGAGGATGCTGAAAAAATGATAGGTTAACTGAAAAGCACTGAAAAGCACTACAATTACTCTTACACTCAGCCATTGTGAACTGTGAACCTAAGACTCATCACTAAGTCTGACCCACATTTTTCTTTCCCTCAGCCTGGAACCAGACTAATTAAACCACATTGCTGAAAACAGTTGTATTCACTGCATATGTTTGCTATTTTCAACAGAGAAACCACAAGGAGGACCTAAGCACAGAGATCCTTCTCTGAGAAACTAAAGAACTAATCCTATCTTTTTCTTCCTGTTTCCTGCACTCCTTGGCTACAGTATTGCTGCATATCAGCCTGGGAATAGATGTTCAGAAATGTAACCTCTAACATAACAAGCGAGCCACAAAAGCATCAAGATCATGGTAAGGAGATACCAACCCATACACCAATACAAAGCAGCCAGACACCGAATCAGTCCTCTTGTGACTGATCAGTAAACCCATATCCCAGAAGGAGGCTCAGAGGAGACTGGCCAGGGCGATGTGCCCATAAAGCTCAGGGTTGGGACTGATCACAGCTGTTAAAAAGAAGGTGACTTTATCTCAACACCAAGGGGACCTGAGGTGCTCTTCGTTTTAAATGAACAGCTACCAACAGCTGCATGGATCAGCTAGTGGCATAAAGGTTTCTCCGTGAGTTCATTAAAAGAGTATGAATGTCTCCTCAAGTTAACCAAGCCAACAAGGGGAAGGTGTATATATGGCTCAGCAAAACAGTGTAGAAAACCCAGAAAACTAGCAAAATACTCTCAAAGGCTTGAGCTGGCCTCAACCCATGGATGTCTTCCTTGCGAGACTGGGGATGCCCAGCATTGTGACAGTGTGCATATTAGAGAGACTGGTAATGAGAATCATGCTGGTATTCTGATTGAACTGTGTATTGCAATTGCTATATTCTGCCACATGTAACTTTTGTTTGTATTGTATTTTCAGTATGTTTTACATCACACTGTTAACTCAGAAATCCCATGTAACATCAACTATCTTGAAATAAGTAAATCTGATGTTAAACATGACACTCTGCATGTGTGTAAGATCTAAATGAACCTGGTCAGAGCACTGGGCTCTGACATCCTCTCCTCTTCTGTTTTCCATCTGCATTTCACATGGTCTAGTGCAAATAGCCCACAACACGGATGTTTTCTGCTACTATTAATGACAGGCAGTATACACAAAAACACCTGATCAAATATTCAGAATGCTGCCTCATCTCTGAAAACCTCCCCATTTTTTTTTTCGTTATCAAATGACACTGGACACTATCCTGGATTTGAAAACACAAGCTGCTTTGTAAGATGAGAGATGGAAGGTGTAGAGGATAGCATGGGAAATACAGTCAGAATCCCAGCTAAAACTGCAGAAAGGGCAAAACAACAAATGTCTATACATTGTATTTTCTAACACCCTTCTTCTACAAGGGAAAGAGAGGAATATGACCAAAACCTACAATTGCCGTCAACGAAATAAAAAGGTGGGTAATGTAAATTCATAATGAAAAACACTCTAAGACACAGAACAATAAAACCTTGCCTGGATTTTTGCTTCAGGAATCTTAGGGCTGTGATTGTGCTCTGCATTGCTGACTTCTATCAATGAAAGTAGAGAACAATATCAGGGTTGGCCCAGGAAAAGCTTAGACAAGGCTGGCACTCATCTGCTGAGTGAGGTGAATGAGAACTTGTCAAGCTAACACACCGTAGATATACTTAAGACGTAATAAAAGCATAGGAGGAAAAACACAGAACAAAAAATATGACAGAAATAGCACAGGCTAACACAAACAGGAAACATCTTAAAAGAATTTCAAAATAAAGGAAAATCTAGGCAAAGATTTTAAAACTTTCTTAGAGGATTTAAATATATGAAACTTGTGTTACAGACATTTGCTGTACATAAAAACTAAAAGGCGTTGTCAAGTTGACATTTTATCAGAAGCACAGATCAGCACTACTGGCTAATAATAATACACATACTTAGTGATCGTTACATAAATGTGTAGCTACTCCCAACCATTTTTCTTCTCAGTCCTACACAATTTTCACGCCACTTTTTCCTGGCCACGCTCTGTGAAAAGGTGCATTTTGTGGTCCAAGAGAAGTAAATGTAATCAAAGTCTGTTTCTGTGAATGTACTGACAAGACAGAGTGGAAAAACTCAGGACAGCCACCTCCCAGAAGCCGTGATAGGACAGCTCAATATTTCCCGGCCAATTTCAGTTGTATGATCCCTAGAGCATAGTCGTGAAATACCACAGTCAACCATCTTTTAAGTAATTTTCTATGGCAAAGTCAAAACTACTAGAAAAGCAGTACCACTGCATTGTTGGATGTGCCTACAAACATGCCCTGAAACTACGTTTGAAATAACGGTTATGTACTAACAAAAAGCCTACAAATTTTTAGAGTGACATACAAAATTGACATTCTGTGACCATGCTGTTGAAGCAAGCGTTGCCATCTCAGACATTAGACAGTTACTTCATATGCTTGTGCAATACTAAACAAACAATGCGCTAACACAAGCCAGGACAGAGCCATCCAAATTCTAGAAAAACAAGGACCAAGTGTTGGTAAGGCATACTTTGTTTTCATTTGAAAAATCTGCAGAAGATGTGTTCAATCTGTTTGAAAGATAAGCTTTAGTTCTTCTTCAGGTGAGGATGCTTTTCTTTTTCAATTAACATTTAAAAAAAATCCCTTGTTCACCATGAAAAAGTGCATAACAATTTTAATAAATATCAAAATTTCTACAGATGGGAAAGTCATTTTCTAACCAGACATTTTGGCTAAGACTACCAATTTTATATGACCTTTTCCCTGCAACTTCTCTGAAAAAAGAATAAAAGTTAAGACTCAGATATTTTAGAGTGTCTACTGAGCAATTATCACCACTGATACATACATACACTTGAAATTTACTTATAAGCATTTGTAATTTCATTAATTACAATTAGCAAAGTTGAAAACTTCAGTCAAACAAAAATTAAAAATAAAAATTACTCTAACATTTTTAAACTAATTTACACAGTATTTCCACCATTACATGCCTGTCTCTACCAAGCCGAAGGCAGGTTCACTCTTTATCTTGGACTCTGAATGCCAAATTTGACCCCATATTTCACCCATACAATCATATTAAATAAACAGGAGTTGCATAGATATTTATGAGACCAGAGCATGCTTCCAAAGAAAGCGCACATCCCATGAGACTGTCATTCTCTCCTTGAGTGTAATTTTCTTTGCTTTAAATCATAAAATAATAACACAAAAATATTATTAATTCTCTAAGGAAGCCAGGACAGCACAGGAAGTTACTTCTAAAGCGTTTAATAAAATCTATTTTTAATGTTTACATCACACAAATGTATGCCCGCATATGCACATATATAAAAGAAAATCAGGGGTCATGACAAGACAAAATTTATAATTTAAAGGCATTGTACGTTGTCATGTATCCCACTTAACACTTCAAAGTGTCTGCATGCTTCTTATGACCGCTTTCACTAACACACACAAAAGAAGACTTGTGAACATGGCTCATAAAGAGCTTTCAAGCAGTAACTGACACAGCTATATATCTACATAAGGTTCAGGAAATAAATCTTGTGCTCCCTGCTGCCGATATAGGAACATTAATCTTAAGAGGAACACAATACAGTACCTCCTTTTCCGTTTAAAGTAGGGCAAATATTTTACTCATGTTAATTGTCCTGACAGAAAAGGATCAAAGTGCATTAATCCATTTAACACATGGCTTATTTTTCACCCCTGCACATTACGCAGGCCCAAAAATTTGCTGATACCAAAGCTAAAGCTATTCTGTGTTAATTCTTCACAGAGCACATTCCTTACTCATATAGTTATATAGCAAGTGGCATATTGCTCACATAATTTGATAGAACGGAAGTGGAAGTTTTTTCATATTCCATGGCTTCACCATCTGTGTAACATGTTGCTTCACAATTCAGGTGAAGAGTTACATTGCTGCATTATTTTAATTTTCATTCTCAAAAATAGTTTCTGTGTGGTCTAAAATCCTGACATATTAAAAAGTACTATCTTTAACACATCTTTAACAATGAAACAGTAACCATGCCAATCTAACTGAAGAAACATCAGCGAAAAAAACAGGATCATATTTTTCCCATCTTAAAGCAGTTTCCTCATACAAAGAGAATACTTAAGAAGCGCTGTATCAGGCCAGACCACAGGCTGACAGTCCTGCATCCTGCCTCTGAGAGTGCTGAATCACAGAAGTCAAAGAAAAAGCATAAGAACTGGGTACGCATTTGTAATGCTTTTCTGGTACTGCTTTGCACATTCTGCACCTCAAGGATAACTGTCCATTTTGATCTTCTTTGTATCACTCATGAATTTATAATGCTCTCTCAAACATATATCCCTTTTTCTCCCTTATCATCTGAGGCTGACATGCCCTAATCTATTTAACAGAACATGCTCTTCCACTTTTGAACCCCCCTTTTGACTTTCTTTGGAGCACTCGGGTTTTACAGTTCTGGTGCTCAATACATTACAGCCCTGTGGGACACTAGTCAGCTGCACAGCCAACAGGGCTAACCATTTTTTGCTGTCAGCAACTTAAATCTATGCATGTATTACATCACTGGACTCTGCTATATTAACATTTGGGTCAACCTAGCTGTATATAAGCAATCCTTGTGTTCTCAAGTATATCTCTGGGGTACATTCCATGGTTGCTTGTGCTGAGAAGTTTGAAGCTGGTTTCCCCAGCCTCCTGAGCTGACTGTTAACAACTGCTAGAAAAAATGTTTGTCTTTGGAAGAAAGCAGTGGGAAAGGCACTAGCAGTTTCCTCTTTATGTAGCAGATCGGTTCTGCCTTAAGCTAAAGCATTTCTGGGGCTTTAATGAGTATCCTCAGACACAGAAGCAATCATCAGTTCAAAATGCAGACACAGGCATTTGCTGAAACGTTTGGTGTATGAATACCGGTAACAACTACTGGTATGTAAGTAGGAATACAAGGCATGTCTATGCACATGACAGCTACAGAAAGAGAAAGAAGCCAGCTGTTAGGTGACAACATCATGGTATGTACCACAGATGACAATTACATGAACTATTTCATATCCTACAGAGCTTTGGATAACTTGACTTTTGCGTTGCTGATATCAATGAACCAAACCCCCATTCTCCTTCATATTTTGACAAATGCCATCAGAAATATTCAATTCTGGCAAATCACTGCCACATATACCCAGCAGTCTCCTCTCTAAGCAACATTCCCCTTACCTTGTAAGAGAGCCAGCTAGCTCAGCTGAGCATGCTATTAGCACAGCTGTGCTGTTTCAATATCCAAGCTACACCTACACTATACCATGTTGACTTAATTGTAAGCCTTGACATTCACAGAGAGGTCAAGGGTATGCAGGTGGCTGTACCCTCTCACCTGATCTGCGTTTCCAGCCTAAATGCTCCCTTCCTTCCCTCCTGAGTGTTATGATTTCTCTTCTCTCGGGGATCCAAGCCTCGGAAACTTTTATGAGTCCTTTCTTTTCTGGATGGTTTATTATCTTCCCAGCATACCATTCTTCTCCTGTTCCCTCTCTTCAGCAAAGCTGCCAGGCTCACCACAGCATCACCCTGTGGAGCCCAGAGCCTGCAGTACAGCAGCTGTTTCCAATCAGCCCTGTAGTCCCTCTGAGGATGGAATTAACCCCTCATTAACCCGCTCCCTCCTGTTGTTATGCACTGATGCAGCTATTTGCCTAACTGCAGGGAGGAATTAATATTGTCTGCGTTTGCAGGCACCATTTTTGCCTATTTCAGCTGCAATGCTGAGTACGCAGCAGAAGCGACATGTTCAGCTACCAAAGACATTTAAGCCCCAGAGAGCATAAAATCTCAAAGCCTCTTTCTGAAAATTGAAGTTGATAAACAGATATTTTTTAAAAGACTTTGTGACAAGGATCAGGTTTACAACAATAAGGGTCAAGTCTAAAATGTGTTATTGCTGGAAAACAGCAGCAACAATAAAAAGTAACCTGTTGTTCCTTTTTAAAAAATTTTTACCCTGCTCCAAATTGCGGAATGCTTCATGATTTCTCTTAGCAAAAATGCACCTAACTGCTAAATCACATGTGGGGATAGTCTGAAATATATATTTAGAAACAATCTTTTAAAGCCCTGCTGAGATAAATCAGCTTTTTTTTTTTAAAAGAAGTGATAGTCATAGAAAACTAACGTTACTTAACTGTCATAAATTCTTCACAATTATATTCTTACTCTGCAACAAGAGGGTGCTTATTCCTCCTCTTCCCAAACACACCCCTCATCTTTCAAAGTAAATTTTCAAGTAACAGAAGAGCACTTTGTCTGTTCAGAGAACCTACCGAAGAAGGTACTGCTGGCTACCTTTCATACAGAGCTATGCCTCAGGCATCTCATCCAATCCCCAAAACCTGAATTTGTCATTAGATGGACCCAGACTGACTTTCACTACTGTTAAAAAATAGTCAGGCTTGAAACACATTACACAGCTCACATGGAAGTACAAGCAGCAAAGCTGGAAGCAACTACCCAGGTAGAAGCAGCGACAATCCAGCACCTGCAAAGGGAACCTGACCAGCCAAATCCGCACATTCCTCCTCCCACTCTCCCAAGCAGTTCTGGGAACAATCACAAGGCAGCATTCTGTGCTGGGTACAAGGCTTTCTGTCCTAGCAACAGACTTTCACCATCACTGTTTCTTTTACTCTTCCTCTAATCCCATCAGAGGCCCCACTATTTCTACATTGGAGGAAACCTCCCTGCAGAACCTGGGACTCGCAGAGCAAACTCTTGGCAACACACAACTGACTTGGAAACATATGTTTAACTGTTTACTCAATTTCCCTAAGTGAACCTAAGATCGTATTTGGGACTGTTTCTTCTAGCCATACAGATGTTGATATTTCTCAGGGGTTTAAGACTGGGGAACAAAGTAAAGCAAGCCAACAGTCTCCTCCTGAAGGAAGAATCCTTACCTTGTGATCTCAACTTAATGCTCCAAACACAGTTCAGTTTCAGTCACTGAGCATATCTCAAAGCCCTCTGCAAAGCACTCTTGCAGTCTCAACAACTGCAAGTGCAAAAGAGCTACTGACACCACTGTGAATTTGATCTTACTTGAGCCACATGATGACACACCTTCCTGGCAACTTAGTTGCTCTGACAGCAATGTAAGGCAATCTAACCAGCAGGAATCCCAATGTCCACTATAACAGAGAGGAAAAAATAGAATTTTATTTTACCCAGAAAAAATGGGGAAAGTAAGTAATTTTCTTCTCTTGTTCTGAGGTTCCAGAACTGGACAGTGTATCTGAAAATCTGTGCCACATAAAAACCTATTACATACACTATATATTGCTACAGTAAAAAGGTGTCAACCTCTGTTGACAGAGACAGAAGGCAGAGTTACTGAATGCCTTCTTTGTCTCTGTCTATACCACTGAAGGATGTTCTGTGGAGCCCCACACCCCTGAAGCCCCAGAGGAAGTCAGGACAAAGGAGGAATTTGCTCTGGTAGATGAAGACTGGGTTAAGGAGTGGTTAAGTAATCTGGACACCCATAAATCCATGGGTCCTGATGAGATGCACCCGCAGGTGCCAAGGGAGATGGCTGAAGTCACTGCTAGGCCACTCTCCATCATCTTTGGTAAGTTGTGGGAAACAGGGGAGGTGCCTGAGGACTGGAGAAAAGCAAATGTCACACCAGTCTTCAAAAAGGGCAAGAAGGAGGACCCGGGTAACTATAGACCGGTCAGCCTCACCTCCATCCCTGGAAAGGTGATGGAACAACTTATTCTTGATGCTCTCTCTAGGCATATCAGGGATAAGAAGGTCATTAGAGGCAGTCAACATGGCTTCACCAAGGGGAAGTCATGCTTGACCAACCTGATAGCCTTTTATGAGGATATTACCAGGTGGATAGATGATGGCAAAGCAGTAGATGTGGTCTATCTCGATTTCAAAAAAACATTTGACACTGTATCCCACAGTATCCTTGCGGCTAAACTGAGGAAGTGTGATCTGAATGATCGGGTAGTGAGATGGATTGTGAACTGGCTGGAGAAAAGAAGCCAGAGAGTTGTGGTGAATGGGATGGAGTCTAGTTGGAGGCCTGTATCTAGTGGAGTCCCCCAGGGTTCGGTATTGGGACT
>WKFP01014803.1:22667-89362 GCA_011057875.1 Pterocles orientalis | reverse complement strand
CTCTGTGACATCCAGTGATAGGACAAGGGGCAATGGGTGCAAGCTGGAACATAGGAGGTTCCACTTGAACATGAGAAAAAACTTCTTTACAGTGAGGGTGACAGAGCACTGGAACAGGCTGCCCAGAGAGGTTGTGGAGTCTCCTTCTCTGGAGACATTCAAAGCCCGCCTGGATGCGTTCCTGTGTGATCTGATCTAGGTGTTCCTGCTCCGGCAGAGGGATTGGACTAGATGATCTTTCGAGGTCCCTTCCAATCTCTAACATTCTATGATTCTGTGATTCTGTCAGGACACGCTTTGAAAAAGCTATTTCTGAGGCCTGGACTGAGACAGAAAGTTCATCAGAAATCATATTCCACTAAACCTCCATAGAGGAGATTAAAAAAAGCCTCAGTCCTACTATTCCCTCTCCACTTCAAAGATATTGTAATCACAAAAGTGTAATTGCACATGCATTGTGGTTTAGCTGTCATGTATATGTAAATGAGTGCAATTTTTCATGTTCCTAACATACCATATACCTACATCCAGCCAAATTTAAGTGCAGGTATTTCTGGCAGGAAGGGAAGAAATGTTTCCTCAGATTGTGCCCAGCAACAATATTGGATTTGTAAATTTATCTTCCAAATAACTCCAGTAGAGTATTTCTGTAAATTTATTTTGTAATGCTCTTTAATCCCGTTATTGAGATTTCCCATTTGTCCAGCCTCAACAGCAGAGAAACAAATAAATTAATAATCTGCTGCATTTTTATATGTATCACAGTCCTTCCCTACACCAGCAGAACATTACAGTCTCCTTAAGATGCTGTGGGTCAAAACTGGATTTGTATTAACCTGGTCAAAAAATTTCTGCTGAGGTCATTTCCACTGCCTGGAAAAAGCGTAAGATTCAAGAGTAAGCCTACAAGAGGCCAACATGTGGGATACCACAGGAACCCTGATCTCCCCCATCTTTTCCCCTTTTCCACTTTTGCATAAGAATTAATGCCAGTTTGGGCTGCTGATAGAAAGCAGAGCAGGAATACTTTATGTATCATGACTAACAGAGATTCTTCTGAGTCACAGCAGTCCAAACTCTCCAGTGGTGACAGAAGATTCATAACACCCATTTTATGGGCTTCCTTGCAGTTAGAAGCAGCTGGCTGAATAATTCACCACTGCTGACCAGCCCTACTCTGGAATCCTCAATTCTGCCTTCTCTTCCTTCTTTTACAAGGATGTAGCAACAGCAGCTCATGGCTTCCTTATCAGGCTGTACAAGCACCTAGGGAGACATTCAGTTGCAGGGTTTACACATGCTTCCCCTACAGTTACCCCGCCTTTTCCCAAAGGTTGGGACGGCAGACTGTGGTCTGTAAACGGTGCTATGAATCAGACCACCCTGCTCCGAGTTAAAATACCTGAGTTTCCTGAGATTTAAGTTAGCTGCTTTTCTTGAGTAAGGACATTAAGGGCGTTTCTTTTCTAATTAATTGCAAATGTTCCATTACACTACAAAATCGGAAAACAAGACAGAGATCTGGAAAAGAATTCAAGGACAGTATAAACCAGATGGCTCTAGGCAAGAACATTACATTTAAACATAAACATCTTTCTGCACAACTCACGCACATTTTTGCAGTGCATTGACTTAATAGTTCCAGCGTTATCCCATATCCCAGAACTACACACTGCATGAGATACAAATGGAGCACGACCAGTCAAGGGAAAATTAGGTCTTGTTTCACACTCTCAGCTACGTGACTATCAATGGAGAGATTTGAACTGCCAACAGAAACTATAGAAACGGAGAATCAACCACTCCGTCTGCTCAACCCACTCCTCAGCCCCAGGCAGAATGTACACAGATGGGAATGTCCCAGCCCTGTGAAATCTCAGCAAGCCTTACACCTTGTAGCTTTGTTTCTATCCAAGCTGATTTTGGGCTTCTAATCCATACACACGGGATGGAGCTTCTTCTCCCATCAGTCTGATTCATCCACTTTGAAACTATTACATCCTCCTCCTCCACCTCCCCAGAGACCATGGGAAGACTGGAGACTTCTCCATGCTCAGTGTCATAGAATTACACAGTCATCTTTCAAACAATTTTAAAAAAAATTATTACATGGGCAGAGATGCAAGAAAAAGTCTTCAATCACCCTTCATTTAGGTGTCTCGGTTAGGTAAAACCAAAATAACATTGTGGCATTTAACTGATACAGTTTACACTACACTAAAAAACCCCAACAGCAAACCAAACAACAGCCCCCACCTGCCCAAAATAACAACAAAAAACCCCAGACATTTTCATATTCTTGGAGTCCAAGTCTCTTAGTCTGACCTTCCAAATAACACCAACAATAGCATTACATCTAGAAACTCCTTTATCCCATTTACAGACAGAGTTGGGAGGCTCATCACAGTCAACTGTTCTGAATTAAGTCCTGGAAGCACCACGTGCTACTGGTTAAGTATTCTTGGGATTTCCTAAACTGAGCCAGAAAGTAAAATTAATAATACTTTAAAATCTTTGAGCAAGAAGTATCATAGAAAGAATTTACAGTTGTGGATAATGGTATTTCTCACCACAGACAAAAATAAATGAGATTGCTTTTCTTTTGCAAACATCAGACAGGGAACGGCAGACCTGGCACTGGAAGCCAGGTGTTTCACTTCCCAGACCAGTACTCCAATCATTCAATTATCTTGGACCCCAATGAATTTTATTAATATATTTTGGCAGGCACAACATAGTGCTAACACTGCTTACTATCCTATTCTACTGTGCATGAATTATACACTACAGCATTGATATAAAATGGTTAGTTCTTAGAAACTAATAAAACTCTGACGTCAATACTTGTTTTTAAAAAAACTAAAAGCGAGGTGATATTGCCAGGTTTTTGGTGAAAAATAATGGATTTTTTTTAGATTAAGACAATGGAAATTAGCAAGATAGTTTTAAATAGTAATTGAAAAGAGACATTTCATTCACATAAAACCACAAATGCACCAGTGATTTTATCTGTCTGAAGCAAAAACATGGAGGGAATGAAAGAAAAGCTTTTACTGTTCTACTACCATTAATGTGGAAATAAGTTTGTTTTCCACTGTGGACACTAAAATTTGGTAACACTTTTTTGGAAATTGTGTAGTAGGTATTAAAGTCAATATACTTCAATCTGTCTTTGCTGAACAGAGAAACAAAAATAATTACACAGCCTCTCTGTATCAGAAACAAACAAAAAAGGCTTTACAGACCACCATCCTATACCTTAAAATATTTTAATGCAGCAGATATAATTCAGAGGATAAAGTAAACTAAAAAGAAACAAAGATATACACAAGCTACACTGAACACTAGCATTAGAAGAGTATTTAAAAGGGACTGTACATTACTTATAGATAAGAAAGCAGGACCTCAGAAGGGAATTGAAATAATAGATACAGCTTATGTCAGTTCTAACTTGTTCACATTTTATGGAAGCCCTACAGTCATTTCAGAATGCCCTGTTTTCTATTATAAATTAATCATAGTAATGTGCTCTGTTATCAGACATCATGGAAATACAAGACCAGCTGACAAGCAGAGTTCTTACCCTCATTTTGAAAGATGACCAAATTAGTTCTTTACAAAGCACCTATCAGTAGATAAAAATACATCTGTCAGCACACGTAAGAAGTATGTGTTGAAACGCAACCTGGATTTCAAAAGACCTAAGAAACTAGAGCTAGTCCCATGCACTTAACTGCTATTTAAACAGGGGACCAAGCCCCACAACATGAACAGCAGCAGGATAATGCTGATGAACGGTACAGAACTGCAGAATGGTTCTCGCTGGATGGCAGCTCTCTAGCCCAATCTCCTGCTCACAGCAGAGTTCAGTTTGCTCAGGACTTTTTGTACAGTTGGGTCTTGAAAACCTCCATGGATGGAGACTGCACAGGCTCTCTGAATAACCAGTTCTCTTGCTTGGATGTTCTCAAAGGGAAAGCTTTTCCCCATACATTCAGTTAACTCCCATTTCAATTTATGCATATTGTCTTTGCACCCTGCTACTGTGCACCTCAGCAAGAGCCTAACACCTTCTCCACGATAACCACCCTGCAGGCAACAGGAGGCTTCAACATCAACTTGAAGCCATCCTTTCTTCAGACTGAACAAGCCCAGATCCCTCAGCCTCTCCTCCCACAACAGGTGCTCCAGCCCCTGATCAGCTTCGTAGCCCTCCACTGGGCTCATTCATCTGTATGGTACTGGCAGGCCCCAAACTGGATGCACAGCCAGAATGGGCGTATAAAATAATGGACCTAGAGTACAAGGCATAATGGATTTAAAAACACAATGGATTTTATTTGTTAGCTGAACAGTTTCACCAACAATGCCCAGCTGCCAAGAGGTAAAAAAAAAATTCGAAGTAATAACAAAAAAAGTCTTCCCAAGAACCCTTACAAAAATGCAACAAGGCTACAAGCAGGAAGTGGCGTCACTGCCATTCTGCCACAGCTGCTTCTTTAAAAAACAAAATGAAACACCCCAGTCAAACACCCAAACAAAAAACCTCCACATGTTGCAACCACAGAACACATTCAATTTAAGTAGAAACTTCAAGTGTCTCAGGAACACTTCAATTTAATTAACTTGTACTTCCACGTAAACAATGCCACAATACAGCAAACAACAAGGTACGACCATGTGCAGAGGTATTAACTGGTGAGTGCTGTCTTATCTAACTTCTTCAATACCAAAGAAAGGGAACTAAAAATGAACTAATGACATTTGGAAATGAGAGTAAACAGGGTGGTGCTCGAAATATCAGTGAAGATTAAGAAACAATACAAAAGACCTACAAAGATGGTTTGGAAATTAAAGTGAATTTGGAAGGCCAGATAATATGAGGGGATATTACATTAAGAGTGAGTTAACATGCAGGAGGGCCCTGAGGGAGGTACAGAGGAAGACTGAAGCAGCAGGAGAAAGAATTGTGTCTGTATGGAAGGGGTCTTATTAGGGAGTCAAGAAGATGACAGCTCTTGTCTGTGCAGCTCAGGTAAAAAGCCATCTGGAATAATCCATTCAGTCCTGAGAAACTCAATACCAAGCAGAAACTGATGTAGTGAGAGAAATTAAAAAAAAAAACAATGAGAAGTATAAAGCCACTGACCTGATTGCTTTGTCCGTCAATCTACCTACTCTCAACCACCACCTTCATCACAACAGATCTGTACATCCGTAAGGCATGTGAAATTGAGATACATAATCTGGGTAAGCAGCAAGGAGCATTAACAGCTAATTCCAGGGTACAAACTGAGTAAGGAAGTGCACTTGGACCCGAAAGAATTTAGATACTGAAGAATAAGAAAGGGATGCATGTAGCGATTTTTTCACGACTATAACATTTTGTTCAATTCAAACAATCTCCCAAGAGATGCTTTTGAGCTTCCACTATTAAAACTATGTTGAAGAGTTGGAAAAGGTTCTAAAATACCACAGAGCAGTAGCACACAAAGATATACACAAGGTACACTTACCACTGGTGTTAGGAACAGAACAGAGAGAAATCCTGCACTAACTGCAACAGCTGAGCAAACAATCTCCAAGGCCTTTGCCACAGCTAGCGTTCTATGACACCTTTAAAAACTGTCCTTGCATTTAGTCCTCTTAATCTCATCTTTAGAACATAAAAGTGTATCTGAAAACAAACAAAAGAAAAAAGGGCAAGAAAAAATGAAAGTATACCAGTATTCTTTTTCTAAAAGCCTTTACAAAGAAAACTTACCAGCACAACTAGATTTATACCAACAGATTTTTATTACTGTTTTACTACCTCTTGTGCATAAGCTAGTAGCTTCTCTTAAAATGTACCTCTGACAACAATAAAAGAATTGTGCCCAACTTCTTTAGAAGAGTCACACTTGTCATAAAACAAGCAACACTGCAGTAAAGGATTTAAATCCATTAACCAGGTACTCTAGAATAGTTTTGACTGGCATTCTTCTAATCTTGCTTTAGTTTGGTGTTATTTTCAGCTCATCACAGAAGACACCCCCAGAACACCTGCCCTTCTGATTCTCTCCCCCGTTCCGCTGCAGCGCAGGGAGTGAGCGACTAGCCCGGGGCTCAGCTGCCAGAAGGGCTCAACCCACCACAGTGCTCCACACTGAGCGATCCAGCATGTTCCCAGGCAAAAGAATCCCTGTCACTTACAGCACCTTGATCCTCTCCCTTCTCCAAATATACTCTGAAGACTAATTTTATTTCAGTATGCAGCTACAACAACAACGATAAAGAGGGCAAATGATTAAGTAGAAGCAGGAAGTAACTAAGTCTAGCAATATTTTTTTTAAACCTACCAGAATTCCAGAACTGAAAATATGTGCTAATCCAGCATGTTAAAATGAACTTTCCAAAACCTAATTGAGATGTTATATAACTCACTGAAACACAGAAAAAAATACTCTGTGCCAGAGGAGAAGACTTCAACAATCACCTAAAAATACCTCTTAAAAAATGAGGGAGTTTACTTCCAAATGAGTGAGTCTGACTTTGCCGCTTTCCTGCTGGCTGTAATTGAACTCACCAAGAATGAGGTTTGCCTCTGCATGCCTCTGCACGCACAACAAATTTCAAAGAGAAGCAACTTGGAAAATCATCAAATATCAATGTGTTCCTGATTCTATAATAGCCAGAACACAAAATGACTTACGGGTATAGCACATAGGGGTCATGTGCACTGTAGCTTTTCAAAATTCATCTGAAATTAGTTTTTACCACATCCAAAACCTTCCTTCTTTTGTAGTGAAAACTGACAAAAGGCCGTGTCCACAAAACTTCTTCCAGATTCTTTACAGTCAAACCTCTGGTTTTTCATGGAAGGTCTAATGGAATCAAAAACCGGACAAAAACCAATAGCAAAGCTAACTGTCAAACCATAGAGGAAGCCAAGCAAACTCTACTTACGAAACAAGCCCAGGAGATTCTATGACCATTAACCTTGGTTCTTAGTCAGGAACATGGAACTAGCCTTCAACAGTGAAACAAGTGCCAGTGTAAAGATCGAGGGGACAAACGCTGTCTCCATTGTCAGAGAATGGCATCTCTTCTTCCTTCTGAAAAACTTCTCCAGAATAGAACAAGACTCAGCTGAAATACTTCAAGGAAACATCTGCTTTCTCAGTCCTCACGACCATACTTCATGAGACACTAGGAAACTCAACGGGTCACAGCTTAAGTGGAGTTCTCTGTTATCGCTGTCTCTTCAATATGTACCTGCATCTTCATACACTCCCACATACCTATGCAGCGGCTTCCCACGAGCATTGTGTTTGGATGCAGCCACACATCATATGGCCTGCTTGTGCATTCTCTCCACATCACTAATGCAGAAAGTGTCAATGATCTCTCTCGTTGCCTGATCTACATCTCCCTTGCAGTGGGAAAGCTAGCACCATCTTTTTGGCAACTCTCATCAGCAAGACAGAAGAGCTAACTCTGCGTGCTTCACAGAGCTCCTTCCTGAAGTTTGTAATTTCTTACTTTCCAGTGCCTTCCCCTATTGTTAAAGAACCGCTTTGTGTTCTGGGTATTTTGACTGTTCCCATAATTCCCCAGAATAGCTAAAATATAATGGAAAAATGCTGCTGTCCTCACATCCTAGCCTATACTACCTCTCAAAACACCTCTGCTATCTCTGTGGTGAATTTTTTTAGCCTGTCTTCACAGGTGTTTTATTCAGTTGCTTATACAGTTCCATGCAGAAAGGATCACTTTTTCCCCTTTTTTGAATTACTGAAGCCATCCTTTAGAGGGAAAAAAGCTGTCAGGTAAGCAGGACTGTGACAGATTTCTCCAAATTCAAATCTGAAAATTAAATAAATACAGTATACCCAAAAAGCAGAATGGCGACCCCAGTGAGAAATGAGCAGGTCTGCCGCTGGGCTGTGTTCTCTCACTCTTGGCCTCTAGATGCTTGCTTATGCCTCCCAGAGCATCCTGTCCGCAGGGAGGGGAAATTTATCCCCTCTCTGAGTGACAAACTGTGTCAACAAGTGAGTTGGGAATGTTAATAAAAGAGAGTCAGAGACAGGATGTGAGCAAGCAAGAGCGTCAACAAGTGCACACCAGCCTCTCCAGGCACAAACAAGTGTCCCAGTGACACTGGGACAGGTAAAGCATGCGATGAGTTCAAACAAGGAAGAGGAAGTACGCACAAGAGTAAGGCCTGTGGACATGGCTGAACATTTAGACCACACATACCAGCTCTCATTGTTCACTTTGCTACAGTGCTACACAGGAAGTCAATAACGCATTTGAACTTCTGTCACTAGTGATGTAAGGTGGAGAACTGACTTAATAATAGAGTGGTAAATGGTGACTGTGACTTCTCTAAATCCAGAGTGGCAAAGGGAACTGCACCCATCGTACCTCCCAATCTTACTCAAAGTTTGGAAAGACCTTCCTTTAACTGGACGAAAAAACAGATACGTGGTGGCTTCTCTAGGTGTGAAGTTTTGGTGTATACAGATTCATGAAGGATGGATACAGAGCTAATGCAAACCAGCCCAAGCACATCCAAAAGGAAGTGGAAAAAAGGAAACGAACAAACGTCAGACACTTTGAAAGGCCTGTACCAACACAACAGTAAGCTAGGCATAAAACAAAGCAAGAATTGTTTGCAATTCATCAGACAATGCCGAAGAAATATACAGCAAAAGGGAAGGCTGCTGTACATCTTTCTCTTACCGCAACTGCTAAAAGACTTCAAACTTGAGAACCAGGCTGGATTTTTTTTTTTTTTAAAGCATAAGTATCTTTGGAAAATAAAAGATTTTCTGGACTTCCCAAGAGCATGTTTTGGAACACAGCTCTCTCCCAACTTCCTCAACAACAGTAAAGTAGCTAAGCCACAGCAAAGTAAATGGAGAAGAGGATCTTGTACTATAAATCCTTTCTGCCTCGTCTCAGCCTCCCCAAGAAAAGTGACAACTATTTAACAATGCAGAGGTAGTGTTTGCAGCATTTTTGATGTAGCACAAGCATGTTCATTACTCCAAACACACGCATGGAAGGAAAGAGTGAGATGGACTGTACTTTTCTACCTCCTTTTTTGTGGACTTGGCAGCAGGAACTTTCCCTGTTTGAGCAAATCGTGTACAATTCCTTCTCTTCCTATACCTGTTCCAGTTCTCATGAGCTCTGTGGCTGTCACAGCAGCACTAAATTAGAGAGGGTTCCAAGAGTCTTCAGCGTTACCCTTTGCACCATTTCTCATAATACGGAAATAAAGTGAATGCATTACAAGCTGCTGGGGCTCACCTTTACTAGCATGCACAAGAGCTGACTGGTGAGGTTTGCTTTGTTTTCTACTGAAAGAATCCTAATGTATGCAAAGATGTGGAAGCATGTTAAGGCTGTAACAATAGCTGTTATACAACAATTGAGATTAAACGGGAAATGCTTATTGAAAAAACCCCACTTTTTTATCAGAAAACTTTATTACCACTATCTGTTGCAAGAGACCACTTTGCACAGGCCCTGCTACACACAGAAAACACCAATGCAGTCTGGTCCAAAAGAGCTTATGCTGTAGATAAGAATGTGCAGAAATTAAATACACTGTATTCAGATGTAAGGTCTAAATGCTAATGATTATAGTAATTAAGTATTAGCTTGTACTTTTTACTTGTCTCTAGCTCTTCTGTATTGTCCGGTAGAGTCACATCAAAACACTACTTAAAACCAACCTGTATTTTGGACAACAATAAATGCGCTGATGTGAATTTAAAAGACCGATAACTGAAAACAGGTCTATTCTTGCAGCTGACCTCTGTCACTTTTCCAGTTGGCAATGCAAGTATAATGCTGGTCAAAAAATAACGGTACAAATTATGCATACTCAGGTAAAATTTTGAAAAAAAGTCATTTTAAAACGTTGCCAGCACCATATTCACTGTTATTGGTACAAGCGCAGGCAGACTTTGTTAAATAATTACTTTTAAAAAAAAGACATTTTTAGTTAAGGAGTTCAAGATGCTGTATGCATCTCCACAACATAACTGCTGTAAAAATTTCCTGAACATTTTATATAAAACAAGCTTGTTAATTGTTTTTCTTATATTAGCTGTGGGTACGGAGGTGATTAAAAGCTACAGAGAAGCTTTCAGATCAAAGGAAAGAACAGATTTACCACAATAGGAGATTTTGTTTGGTTTATTTTTTAGGAGTACAAAGTTTCCCTGTAATTCTCTAGATCCTTTGCTTATTCAACGTTCCTAGTAAGTCAAAATTCATTCTCATTTACAAAGTTTCAATGGTCAGCTCAGTCATGTAATAAATCTCAACTGTATGTCCAACATGTGATCTCCGTCTGTTCTTTTGCTGGAGCTCCTATTCCAAATAGCTCACATGCCTGAAATCTTTACACCCAGGCCGCCCAGCACCAAAAGCACCTCCTCTCCCTGTAACCTACACTCACCTCTGAAAACACGGGGCAGCAACCTCAGCGCACTCTCATGGTTTATAAGGCTCTTCCCAACCGTTTCTGAGATACTCACTGCACTAATTACTCACTCTCATGTTAATATGAACACACAGGTATTTACAGCACTGAGAAAAATCAGAATCGTGTTTACAGTTGCTGCTCCTCCCGGTTAAGATCACGCAGAGGTTAAACACACAGGATGGGAACATTCGTTACCCAAAGCCAAACACTCTCACCTCAAAACTTAGACTAAAAAAAGTTATGTTTTGTGCACACAGGCTGCCAGCCGTCTCAGGTCCCCCTAGGTAACTGACCCATCAGGAAGCAAGGAAATAAAGCTTTAGTAGCAGTAAATGGAAGGAAGGGTGACATAAAAACCGCACCCGGCCACCAACCACCTGCTCCCCTGCTGCCTTACCTGGGCTTCTCATCCTCAGCACGGCAGCTAGCGCACGGCCGGTGTCTGTCCGGCTGTCCCAGCACTCGGCTCTCCACAGAGCTCCAGGCCGCACGCCCGCCGGCCTCCCGCAGCTCAGCTCACCTCCCCCTCCCTGTCCCTGTCCCTGTCCCTGTCCCTGCCTCTTTCCCCGCCTCCGACCCCGCCTCGTCCTTGCCCCGGCCCTCTCTCCCGGCGGGCAGGATGCCCACCGCCGCAACGGAAGAGCTGCGGGTCCGGAGGAACGCAGCATGGCGCCGCGATGGGCCCGCATCACAAGGCTGCAGGCCGGATAAAGTTGTGGGGATGGCGGGGGGGGCATACAGGATGGGGGACATAAAGAAGCCTCAGTGTTCTGCCCGCAGTCTGCGGGGCTGCAGCAGGACACAACGACTGCTCCATCCTGCTTTTATAAGACAAATAAATCAATAAACTCACCTGTTTTTTTTTTACCCCGGGCTGTATTTCTGGCTGGGGGTTTTCTGCTGTCCCCTGCGCGAAGAGAGGTGATCCCTGCACCCCGGGGAGCCCTGGCCACTGCCGCTCCCCCCCCCACCCTGCCTGCCCCACAGGACTCTCCCCTCCTAAACTCCCCTCCAGACAAAATCTTGAGCACAGCTAGGAGCTATTTCAGCAACCGCCTGCTTCCTCCGGAAAGCCTTTCTTGTTCATGAGCATGTGCGCGTATGTGTATCCGTATCTGGGAGAGGATAGGTGAGAGCTACAGGCCCTAGAAGAAAGAAGTGGCCAGTCCAGCAACTTGGTCTTTAAGTACTGAACAACGCCCTGCTCCCCAAACAGCTGCAAAGTTGCCCTCTTCGGATAGGAGGAAGACCTCCTCCCACCCTCCCTTCTCCTTCTGCACCTACAGACCTCGGGCTGTACCCCCGCAGGGACCAGCAGTAGAACCCATCAACACATGTCTCACCAAGTACCTTCAAGCACTTAAATCCAATACTGGAGAGGCACTTTGCATAATTCTGCGGTTTTGTCTGCTCTTTTCTCTCAGTACCTTCTGCACGGCCCTCTCTATTCTGCAGAGACTTATTTCTGCTTCATTTACAATTTGTACAGAATATCACAAAACACAGCCGAATACTGAAAATTTGTGAGAATTTCTGTTTTCCTGTTTCTTTATGAAAGCTCCTTATCCACATGAACAGGAAACCCTGTGGTAATGAGCCTCCTCCCTTTTGTTAAAAACACTGATGCTGACTGCCTGGGAAGCAAAAACAAACCCATCCTGAGTTCAAAGGCATTTCTGCATTCCAGTTGTTTCTCTGACAATGCTATGTTACAGAGCAGCCAATGGGTTTTTTGGTGTTTTTTTTTTTTTCCCAAGAGAAAAGCCACAAACTGCACTTTAAAAAAAAACCCACATACACAGTAAAGGAAGTTTCCCATATCTGCTTCTGAAGAACAATACCCTTACCTTAATAAGCTGCTTACTTGTCCCATTAGCAGTGAATAGAACACCTTATGTCTAAAAAAGTGCTATTTTTTTAATCGGTGCAGCTTAATGAAGCACTAGGTGCTTTCGCACCCTCAGTCTCTGCAGCATAGGAAATACCTCAGCATCAGCCTTCTCTCTGAGTCGATTCCCCTGCTCTCAATCGGTATATGATGAACATGTGACAGCAGGACTTCTCCATCGAGACTCATCTCACATCAATAAGAGCTTTCAGGATGACCCAAACCAGAGATTACTTTACGTCTCAATGGTACTTTGCAGACCTTATCTGGAGGCTGGAGTGTTCCCTTTGCATATCACATTTCCAGATTAGCAAAAGAGTTATTTTCAGGTGCTCACATTTGTAGTCAATTTCCCAGTAACAAACCTAAAATAACAAACATGCATATGCAATAACAGTGGACAAAACACTCTATATAGAAGTCACGGGTTAGAAACAGAGAAGAAAGGGAAACTATTATTTTAATCTAAAATATGAATATTAATGTTTTTGCAATGCTAAATATCACTTTGACAGAACAGTACTACATTATTTAATAAGGCAAATTCAAAACACAAATTTTTTCCATTCAAGGGGCATCCAGAACGTTCTATAAGTGTAAAAGCACACAGGAAGATGTTCTTCTTTTCTGTGAAGTATTTGAGTTCTTAAACCTGAATCTATAGTTGTCATAATCATTAACGAAAAAGAAAACATGAAAACATGACGTATACAACATGATCCTAAAGCTCAGCAGACCAGTAAAATTAACACGTCATTGTCAATACTCAGCTTACGAATGTAACTACACTAAAATCCATTCCCAATGAAGTTCTGGGTTAGAGATCCTAATAATGCAGCCAACTTCACTATGCTGCAACGTAGACTGTCGTATTACTATCCACATGTTTGAAAATGGACATTAATTTGCCACTGGCAGCAAGTCTTGTCTAGGAAAGCAACCACCTACCAGACTAATATTTCTGTCTCTTACCCTAGGGAGGGAAAACAGTACAAAAACATTACAAAGTGCTTTCTTAGGGAGGGAAGCCACTTGAAGAGACAGTAATTTGCAAGAGAATGCCCACTCCTTGCACTAATCATCACAAAAAAAGCTGCATTAAATGGCTCTGCATGGCTGGATGATAAATTTCTTCACAAGTTTGCTCTGAATATTTGAGCTAAATTACTGAAAACAGAATTGTTGAAATACATACACATATGGAGTTTAACACTGGAATACATTATAATTTTGTATAGATACATGTTCCTGTCATAAGCAGTAATTTGGAAATTTGATTGAATACCATAAAGAAAATTACATTTTGTTCATTACTTCAAGATAAGCAACATATTTAAACAAAACTCAATTATTTGTCAATACTTCCCTAAATAATGTCTGTTAGCTGTCTTGAGTGACATGGAGCTTCTTTGGACAGACTTTTTGGAACTCCTAACCTCACCCACCAGGTGAGTGGCACTGGTAGTCATTCTAGGGTTATTTCTCCGAGTCATTGTCTCTGTATACATTCTACAACAGTCCTGCCTTGCCAGCTTTTACTATTATGTGATTTTAAAAAACCCAAACCATCATGTAATCCATGTAGTCCTGCTGTTCTACTATGCCAATATTAAGTGCACAGGTATCTCCAGTTCATTCTTCATTTCTGTATAATTGCCCTGTTCAAAAGCTGTTTCAGACTCTGCCCCTGCCCCAAGTACCATACCACCCACTGAGTTGTGCATTTGTGATACAAAGTTGTGCTTCCAGTTCCCTTGCTCATAACTGATACCAGCATGCCTCTGTAACCTGAAGAGCTCCTCCCAGGTCATCATCAAATTGCCATAATCTAAAAGGTGGTTTAGATGATGTGCACCTTCTCAGGATTCATTTGCTTCAGACACTTGTGTGCTCAAAAGCTTTTTTTTTTTTTTTTGTCTCCTGTGCTATGAATAAATGATAAACAAACCAACTGAAATCAGATGAATAAAGCTGCTTAAACTGCCTCCTAATAACTAAAGTGAAAAACTCTCTCCAATAGCCTTATTTAAACATATCCTCAAAGACACATGTTTTTGACCAGCACGCTGACATTTTAATAAAAATGCTTTGAAAGAATCAGATCAGAGGCAGGTGCTTCTAACAATGGTTTATGCTACCAGGAACAACTAATTCGTATACTATTGGAAGGAACTTTTTAAGGAAAATGGTGAGAACTTCACATTTATAGTACAACAAAATGTTCAAATCCAATGAGCACACGAGTATGCGGGTTATGGCAGACCAGCCTCTGAAGCACTCACATTTGGAAAATATTGACATGGGACACAGACAGGCATCCTGCCAACCAGTAATGATAATCCTAAAAGCTGTAAGTAGCTGTAAGTGCCTCTCCACTTACCCAAAATATTTCTGTTTACAGCTAACAAATAAGTAAAATAGTAATACCAGAGTAATCTCCGGGCACCTTGCAGAAATTGTAACATCAAAAATAGCCTCGTAAGAAATTTTTTTTTTTTTACTTTCAGCTTTCAAACATTCTTCCTGTTCTTCTAAAGGCAAACTGGATTTTAAACAGATTTTTTTAATCATTACATTTTAAATCTGTATTTTTGTTTCAGAGAAACAAAACAGATATCCAGCCAAACCATATAAACAAAACCAGCAAGGGGTGTCAGAGAAAAAACACAATAAAAGCAACAGCTCTATACACAAATTTCCTTTGGATACATTGCAACATATTCCTCAGACAATAATCAGAAATATTATTACTTTGTTGTACCAAAAACCTGTGGTATATCCAGTGCTCCTGAATTACATTAGAACAGTTAGCAGCGTTATCTGACCTGTTTATGTTCCCTCTTTTAACGGGCATAGCTGATTCCAGAGAAGAGCTATGCAGACCATCTGTCGGAAAAACATTCAAAAAATGTTTGGAACATATCAAAGATGAGAGTGAAAGTAGTATTGATTAATTTTTTCCATTGCAAATAAGCCTCGATTTTTTAATGAGCTTTTTTGAGTAAAATTTATATACCATCTCAAATGCAGTATTTGTTTGACGGAGGAAAACAAACAGACTCATCCTATCCCAGGCCCTGCAAAAAAAGGAGGGACATCTACAGTTACCAGCAAACTAATTAATATTACATGATGATCCCATAGCAACTCTACCTGGTTTTACAAATCCATTTGAATTGCTCCAAATAAAACTAAGTATCCTAACAGACACACAAATTGGGGCAGGGCAGTAAGTGCATGGAGTGGTGCTTACTGAAATCTTATTAAAATGGGAGCAGTGCTCTGGCATGCGTCCCAGTCTTGTCCTTCTTTCATAATCATGTCTTCCCTTCCCTCCTTCAAAAAGCAATGTGCCTGGCAAAATTATTACTTCCAGGAAGCAATGAACTCAGGGAGAGGAAATTGTTACATCTCACAAACACAGCAGACAGCACTGCGGTAACATTAACTAGTTCAATATGACCAACAGATTTCAATCTGCAGAACTAAAAATTAACTCATATTTATATAAGCTAAAAAAAATCAACAACTTCTGCAACAACAGTTTCCTCTTTTGTATTTTTATACATGTATTTCTATGTAACAGCTTTTACATATTTCATCCATGCAAACTGTCTGGAAACCTAGCCTTTTATCTCTCAGTAATTTTCATGCAAACAGGGTTAAACTTTTGCTACTCAGGCCTTCAGATTTCCTCTGAAATTGCATGCATAGACAAATTCACTCCTGTAACCAGCACTTGTAAAAACAGAGAGGTGAAGATTTACCAGAACAAGTACAGGGCTGCTTACGTGTATCTGAACTGCAAAAAGGCATTATTTTCAAGAATACCAAATACATATGGTGAAACCAATATTTTGGCCAATCCTGACCTGTACTCTGAAATCTCCATGATGGAAACAGACTAAATATTCATTTGATTGCAGCCAACATAATGCAAAAGGCTTTCAAGCAACAGCAGTTTACTGCAAGCTGACCCATCTACTTTGTCCTTAATTCTGCATTAAGTAGAAAATAACAACATGTTATATATTACAATATACATAATATATAATAACATACACAATATATAATAACAACATAATTCTGCGTAACACACATTGTGTGCTTTTATTATTCCTGTTTGTAAACCTGAGTGAAGTGCTGCCTCAGTTTAAAACAGTTTCTACCTATTTAGCTTAAGTTAGTAAAAAATACCTGAATTTCTAATTCAAAATGCCATAACTTTCAATTCACTCTCTCCCCCTGAATTAACTCCATGTCACACAAGTATTTAATTTTTAAAGTTCCATTTTGCTTACCACATTGACCCATGGGAAAAGCTCTTCATGCCCGGGAAAACAGACAGCTCTATTACAGTGTGAGCCACACACAGATAGAAGCCAATTTGGGTGTGTCTATGATAAACAAGTATGGACAGTGATTGCATGGAACAACTGGTTGCATTAGAGTCACAGAATTCAAAACCAGAAGAAACAGTGATGAGCTAATCTGACCTCCTGAATAACACAGGGTGTATAACCCCACCTAGCAATTACCTGCCTTTGTGACAAGTTTGATACGGTAACTCACCAACACTGGTTTTGCCAGATCCATTTTGAAACATTCACCTACAATGCTAATTTAAAGCAGGCTGCATCAGGCAGATTCTGCACCTCCCAAACATGCTTCCCAGAAGATGGAGGGACGTCCTCTTCTGGATCCAGAGATTACTGTCCCACATTACCACTCCACAGTTGTGCTGACAGAGCATTCTCTTGCTAACTTGCGAAAAGCAGCTGAATTAGCTCACCCTCCATCAAAGCAATCATCTGTCTACTGCCTCATGGCGTGCATGCACTGGATGCAGCACCCCGGCATTAGTACCAACATTTGCAACTGTCAAACCAGCCGCTCTCCAGACAGCGGATAAAGCTGAATGCACTGGTTTAGCTCAAGGACTTGCACCACGCCTTAGGATGAACAGCTGGGGGTGACCCAAGCCAGTTCTCTTGCATTAATTCAGTGGGCTTCCACAAGCCTTGCAAGAGCAAGGTATCCACATCTGTAACACCTAAATGAAAGAACCTGCACAAAACATTTATTCAGCTTCTAATTGTTTTTGGCATTGTCAAATGAGTTATTCAGACATCTAATGAAAAATGTCCCTGCCCTTGGGCAGGGAGGGTTGGACTAGATGGCCTTTGAAGGTCCCTTCCAAACCAAACAATTCTAGGATCCTATGATTCTATGGTATATCAGTGGACAACCTACCCTTTCAATACAAACATTTTAGTAAGATACGTTTTGTATATATGAAAACATTTTTGTGTGACAGAGACAAAACCAATTAGATTGACAAGATAAAATTATTTCAACTTTTCATATTCTTAATTAAATCAGTTTTGTACATACCTAATCTCTCATTTCAGTCAATTTGTTTGACAGCATGAGCCCATATTTAAATGAAAAATACATTTAAAATTGAGTTTAGAACTCCTGCTTTCTTTAGAACACAGAATTTTCCAATGAATTAAACTATTATACAGTTCATAAGTATACAAATCAATAAGATCTTAAAGGCTTGCTTTTTTTTTTTTTTTTCTAATTTAATGCATCCCTTATACCCATGGGCATTCACTTACTGAGAAAACTCTCACTGAAAAACATTTGCCTTCTGACTACAACCTACACATGTTCTCTGCTCAGGATTCACTCCTTCAATATTTATCACGAGTCAAAACAAAATAAGATAACCAAAGTTGTCTACCTCAGAATCATCTGTGCAGTGCTTCATGGCATGCATGCACTCTCACAGAAAGTTAAGTCACTCTATCTTCATCTCTCCCACCCTTTCAAGGGCAATAGTAATCAGCAGATCAGGCATTAGGCAGAAAGCTTTTGCATACTATACCTATCTTCCTAGTCATTTCACACAACAAATCTGTTTCGAAGAGCTGCAGCACTACAAATTGCTTGGAATGTGGAAGCAAAACAGCTGAAGTGCAATTGATTTAGAAGACCTACATTGCTGTAACTGCACCTTTCAACTCTGTGCACCTTCTCCTTCTGCCTCCTCAGGTAACACCAGCTTAACTGTACTGTTAAAGAAAAGGTTTTTTTCTGATTCAATTCTTCTGCATTTACCACTAACAAATCCACCAGTCAAGTTCTAAACGCAGAAGTACATCTGCAAGATACGGAACAAAACCACCATCTGCCTTTTATATTCCAGGTTTTCTTTCTGAGTTATACATATGGTCCAGATGTTTAATACCAATACAAAAGTGGAAAGATAAAATCTTTACAGGAGCTTTTCTATTTCACTGATGTATAGGTATGTTTGTTGGCAGCTTCCAACTGGAAACCCATAATACTCAGGGAAACGGTATTTCAGGTCTCTGTATTCTGGAGACACTTCTTCCTAATCCGTCTTCAACATCAGACTCAGTCCACCGTAACTTTTTGAAGAACACTTTCAGCACTTACCAGAGACATGGTCAACTCATAATTACGAGTGTATAAACTGAAGATAACTGCTATGTTTGTTCTTTTCCAAATACGGTAATCTTTTAGAGAAATTACTGTCAGCATAAAGTATTTTATGCAGGAATACTATTTTCATACTTTTAATTTTTATATAAAAATACAGAGATAGAGTGCAAGAGCACATTATCCTTAAGCAAACAGAGATGTGGTTTTATGGGCCAACAGACAATATGGCTTGAGGGAGAATTTTCCAGCAGAATGCTCTGATCACAGGTCACTGATTCAGTTGTAAAAACTTAGCCAAGTATTATTCCAGCTTCTCACTTTTATAATAATGTACTGACTCTATACTTCTGTGTTATCACACTGTTTTCCACATTGCAGATGGGAAAATAGTTTTAAATAGATGCATCGTTGAAAAAGCAAGTTTGTGTGGATGCCAGTACCATCATCTCAACCACAAAAAAAGAGATATGTTTTGGTGTTCAGAAAATTGGCATATAACAACCCTTGCATTAAAGTTTTCATTTATCACTGGATAAACCAGGTAAGGTTTATCATAGCAGATGATTGCAAGGATTTGGCACAGCTGTTGGGAAAACAACCTCTTCTCCTTTCCATTAGGAATTTATAATGAAATATAAAAACCTTTATTGTTGTAAAAAAACCTACAGTGGTATCCTTTCCACACTGAAAGGAGGGCAGGAAGCATGGCCGAAGGCTCTGACTCACTCTGCCAGGAAGAGTTAGATGGTGCAGCAGAAGCAGTTCTTCCCCCTAGCCAACCTCTCCAGTTACCTCTAGGATACGTACCTCTTCCTGAGCCACTGCAGCTCACATCACCACCAAGTATGAATCATTCCTGACTTCTGGCTGCATCACTGTATAACAATGCAAATGATGTGGCTGAGAAGCCCAATTGATGGATGTCCAGCTGAGCCAGACCTCTTACAGACAATGGCAACCTCAGAAAAGCGGCAACAGCAGCTGGACAGACTCAGCCATAAAAACTCACTCTGCCTGAAAGCATGACTGAGAGTTCAAAATAACCTCTTTTGAAAATGCTTTTGACTTTCCCCCAAGAGGCTCACATAATCTATGTACAGATATATGTCCACTATATGCATATATATTAAGAGCAGATCACATGGTCTGCTCAGGTGTGAGATAATAAAATAATTAAGCAAATTTTACACTTGCATTTTTCAGTATCAGCTGTGATTTTTACACTCCTTATTTACTATAGTTACCAAGAAGTGAGATCCTGATAGCTTCTGTACCTTCCTCGGGTCTGTTGTGCTCCTGTTGTATAAGCATCACAGAGGTAAGGGATTCTAGTTTAAATTTAAGCCTAAATCAAAGCCATCAATTTGTCACTCAAAACTATTAATGTAAAAATATTTTCCCATTACAAATAGCCCCGTTTTAGAGTTCATTTCTCTCTAGTGTCACAAAATTACTCCCTTTTACACTGTTGCATGAGTACAATTACTGTTACAGAGATCTCCCCACCCATTTTCATCCTAGTTTCTCTCAAAACTTTTCCCAGAATTATTTCAGTACTTCCATCCATGTAAAACAGATTTGTCTGCACATGCACTAAACCTAACACTTAGACACACCCTGGCTCCTGAACACATTTCCTCCAGTCAGCAGTCATACTAACCTTACTCCAGAATATTTTAATAAACAAGTATTTACAGAATTGTGTCCCCCTCCTATCACTATCCTTCATCTGAACAACCTTACATCTTGGTTTGGAAAGAAAACTGTTTTTATAAAGCTCTTTGAAAAAAATAACCCCTATTGCTTTTCTCTTTCATTGCTAGGCTTTTCTCATGTACAACATTCCCAGCACTGTCTGGTAAAAAATCTTTATTAATGGTAAAAGCAGTTCCTCACATTAATACACATCCAAGGTAATACTTCATCGTAACATTATCCCTTAAAAAAAAATAATTACAGAATGACCAAATGGTTGAGGATGGAGAGGACCCCCAGAGGTCAGCTGTTCCAACTGCCTACTCAAGCAGGGTCATCTGGACCTGGTTGCCCAGGACTTTGTCCAGACAGTGTGTGAATATCTCCAATGATGGAGACCCCTCAACCTCCCTGGACAACCTGTGCCAGTGCTTGGTTACCTTGGGGAGGTTGACCTTGGCTGGCTGCCAAGTGCCCACCAGAACCATGCTATCACATCCCCTGCTCCTCTGGACAGGAGAGAGAAAACATAACAAAAGTCTTATGGGTCAAGACAAGAACAGGGAGATTGCTCAACAATTACCATCACAGGCAAAACAGATGTGACTTGGGGAAATTAATTGCCAATCAAATGTCAGAGCAGGATAATGAGAAATTAAAACAAATTTAAAAACCACCTTCCTCCCACTTCCTGGGCTCAGCTTCACTCCTGGCTTCTCTGCCTCCTGCCCCTGCCAAACAGGACAGGGGAACAGGGAATGGGGATTCCAGTCAGTCCATTACGTGTTGTCTCTGCTGCTCCTTCCTCCTCACACTCCTTCCTGCTCCAGTGTGGGGTCCCTCCCATGGAAGACAGCCCTTTACGAACTTCTCCGATGTAAGTCCTTTCCACAGGCTGCAGTTCTTCACAAACTGCTCCAGTGTGGGCCCTTTCCATGGGGTGCAGTGCTTCAGGCACAGACTGCTCCAGCGTGGGTCCCCCATGGGGTCACAAGTCCTGCCAGCAAACCTGCTCCAGCCTGGGCTCCTCTCCACAGGTCTGCCAAAAGCCTGCTCTAGTGTGGGCTTTCCATGGGGTCATAGCCTCCTTCAGGCATCCACCTGCTCCAGCGTGGGGTCCTCCCCGGGTTGCAGGTGTATCTCTGCTCCCCTGTTACCTCCATGGCTGCAGGGGCACAGCTGCCTCACCATGGGCTGCACCACGGGCTGCAGGGGAATCTCCTCCCCTCCTTCTGCACTTACCTTGGTGTCTGCAGAGCTGTTTCTCTCACATATTCTCAGTCCCCCATCAGGTTGTTGTCTAGCAGCAGTTTTTACCATTCTTAAATATGTAAACACAGAAGAGTCACTGATGGGCTCGGCCTTGACCAGGGGCAGATCTGCCTTAGAGCTGGCTGGCATTGGCTCTATCACACATAGGGAAAGCTTCTGGCATCTTCTCACAGAAGCCACCTCTGCAGCCCTCCTGCTACCAAAACCTTGCCATGCAAACCCAATACACAGCTTCACAAGGAAACAGTGTTTCCTGATGTTCAGGAGTAACCTCCTGTGTTTCAGTGTGTGCCAAAGCTCCTAGGAAGAATGATGAGGTGATACAGAATGATCTCCAGTGAACTACAGGCATGCAGTATTGCAAAGGTGTATCTGAGTAATATCATAGCTAACTAAAAATCAAGGAATTAACATTAAAAACTCATATGTTAATAACTTGTTCTGCTTAGAGCCTTTTGGCCATCACCATATATTACAGCAGATACAGCAAATATTCACCTTTTAAAAATCTTCATAGTTAAAAACAATGTTCTTTTTGTTCTGTTTTAATGAAAGAGACAGTGAAGCACTTTCAAGTCCAACTCATAACCCCTTTTTACGCTCCTGTCTGTGGAGTCAGAATATAGACATGCTCTATTCCCCAAGATGGTGGAACCAAACACATTTTATTAAACAAGAAAATGTCTGTAGGATTGCTGAGGTTTAACCTCAGTAGGCAGTAAGCACCACACAGGTGCTGGTGCTTGGGACAGGGCGAGAGGAAAGGAAGAGTAAAAGCAAGAAAACTTGTGCATCAAGATACAAATTGTTTAATAAGTGAAGCAGAAGTGGAAGAGAGAGAGAAAAAAAACTAAATAAGTGATGCAAAAGCATTTGCTCCCTACCTCCCAAGGGCAGACCAATGCCCAACTAGTTCCCAAGCAAGAGATAGCTAAACCTCCTCAAATCCCCTTCTCTTCCTTCTGATTGCTGAGCATGATGTTATATGGCATGGAATATCTCTTTGGTTAGTTTCCGTCACCTGCCCTGCTGTATCCCCTCCCAACCTCTTGTGCACCCTCAATCTATTCACTAGGGCAGACAAAGTGAGAACCAGAAAAACTCTTGATCCTGTGCAAGCACTGTTTAGCAACAGCTAAAACATGAGTGTGTCATCTGCACTCTTTTGGTTAAAAATAAAAAACACAGAACCATACGAACACAGCTATGAAGAAAAGCTCCATCCCAGCCAGGCCCAGTACAAGAATGAAAACTTAATGCGGACAAATCACATGCTAAGACAAGAAAAAATACCTGTAACTATAAAATAAAATAAGAAGAAAATGTTAAGAAAATCTGTTTTAAAATGTTTCCGGGAAAAGGACTGAACAAACACAAAAAACAATGTGCTGTTTACAGGGAAAGGTTACCAAATGATAGGTTAACTCAGGTATGCAAATACATTAGTGAGCTAAAAATAAAATAAAGATGGATGGCAAGGACAATTCAAAGCTGCAAAAAGAAAAGTAATTAGACTACCGAAGAGCTGACTCTTAAGGAAATCCTGACTGTCGAGTAAAATAAAATCAAGGAATGACTCTTTATTGTCTCATAACACAAACAAAGTTGTGACAGTGGAAACGATGCCAAGTTAAGTACAGACAAAAAGGTACCTTCACACAATGTGCCATCAGGCTTTGGGACCACTGCCCTGAAACTTTGTTGATATTTTCAGTTTACATGGATTCAAAGAAGTAACATTTCCACTAATGCAAGAAAAATCCTTCAAAAACCATTAAGCAGAATGGCCTACCCCCTAAACAGCTCTAGCTCAGAAAGTCCCCTGCTGAACATGGCTGGCAGGGCACAGCAGTATCTCACTGTCTTACTTTTGAATAAGCATCTGTTCTCAGCCACCATCTGAAACCAGCCCATGGGGCAGATGGACTTCTGGTCTGATGTCACATGGGCTTAGTTCTTACATACGGCTTAATAAATTATCTTCTTGTTCATCAATTTAAATTTTACAAGTCCCAAAGGCTTGCTTCCCTTATCAAAGATTTTCCATTTCAACATGGAGCCATTCAGTCACACTCCCACAAGTTTATTTCCAGACCCTCACAGCACGTGCAGCCAATCAATTCACACCAAATAGGATGTTATGCCTTGTAGGCAGAAGAGCATAAGCCTCCAGAACCAGAGCAGCCACTAGTGAAACTGAAACTCTCCACTCAGGACAGGAAGGCGCCAACCCTGCTTCTGTTTCCTGTCCAGAACCTTCCACCTCCTCACACATGCCAAATATCTGGCTTGTATGCCAGCTTGTTTGGCTATTGAGTGGGCAAAACCAATTTCTTTTTACCTCCCTTCCCTCAAGTTCAGTGCTGCTTGTTTTCACTAACATCAAAAACCTCCAGAGGGATATTGTCTGAAAAGGAAAAGAATCTGGAAGAGCATAAAGAGTACGAGGAAAAGGAGAGGAAAACAGATGGGCATAAGTTCTTCAGGAAATGGAGCTGAGGACTGGAAGTGCAAGTCCAACACAGTACAGCAGAAGCAGGTGATGAGATCTGCGATCAATCAGCAAGGAGAGCACTTTAAGCATATGCACTGAGTTTTTACTACAGTATCTTTGGGATTTAGGGTTAGCTAAACAGCACATAAATTTAGTGGTAAACATTAAGGGAATGTGAAAAAAAAGTATTTTAAAAGGAAGATTTTCCTTTGGGAGAATGCAACACAGAGTGGTTAACAGAGACTGTAAAACGCGGAGGGCAAGATTAGGATTTCTGAGGAGTCTGAAATCCTTGAAGCTGGGATCACATCATCATACAGGTTTCACACAAGAAATCAGCCAAGAGCTGTGAAGGAAGAAAGAACATTCTGGTTTAAACAACCTGCTTTTGAGAGAGTGCAGAAAACACTGTGGAAACAGAGGAGGGATGAGCAGCAGAGATATTTCCGTCCAGCTGCAGTCTCATCTATCATTTCAGCAATGGTATCAGATGAAACCACACAAGGAACATTACAGGAGAGGGAGGTTTGTGCATGCAGAAGGAAAATGTTCACTGATACGCTAAGAATGGTCGTTTATTTCCACCACCAAAGAAACCAGTGCTGCAAGGGAGAACCTAATCCCAAGAGGTAAAGGACAAATTCTGCACAGTGCAGAGCAGCTCAGTAGCACAAACACAGGTATGACGACTAGTGAATAAGAGTGGAATGATGCCCTTCACTCCCAGTAAATGAACCAGGCCCCCAGGACTACTACTGCTGCTATGAACAATTTCACTGTTCTCCATTTATATCATGCCCTGATGAGATCAGTACTGTTAGAAGTAGTCCTGGAATAAAGGATTGAAGCTGAAATGTGAGACTTGATTATCATGGTCAGGTAAACTACGCAACAGTACTGTGCATCACTATGGTTTACACCCTAATCAAAATTCAGCCCAGACTGGGTTAACTGAAAGCTAAATCTCTACTCTACTGAACATACAAAATATAGACAAGTTATGTCTACAGAAAAATTAAAAAGTCAATTTTTTTTCACGTGTGTAGCAGCGCAGCAGCAGAAGCTTAAAAATCATATGAACACTGTGGCATTAGAAGAGTTTCCACCCTGTGAGAGCAGCAATGATCCACTAATGCTAAATTATGACACTCAAGTGAGAACAGAAGCAGAAGGATCCTTTAATCAATGGCATGAGACATGAGACATCAGAAGTGTGAACATCTTTGCTTCCATTTATCTACTTATCCATGTCTCTCTGCACATCTCTTCCCAAAATAAAGCAATGGACGATGTCTCAAAATGACCTAAAGAGACAATATGCTATCAACTTTTGTTCAGAGACATTAAAAATGTGGAGAAGGATTGAACTAGGCATGCTGGCAGAACCCTCTGTTGGCAATGAAGATTTTCAAGCAAAAACACAATGAAGTCTCTTTCAATAGAAGGAAATGCTTGTCTGTAATGACAGTTCATAAAGCTCAGGGGAAAAACAACACTTACACAGAGATTTTTGCTGATGGTCTCATGTGATAACTCAAGATCACATACATACTTTTTCATGAGCCTTAATACACGTAAAAATTCAAAAGCATTTTGCAAAATATTATCATCTGCTGTCACCAAACAGTGAGGGGACAGACAGATTCTTTTAGGGATCCCTGGCAGAATGATGATGGCCCTAAATGAAAGCAGAATATTATTATTAGTATAGCACAGAATTTGTGATCGGAATGGCACAAGATTTTTACAAGCAGAATCCATATAGTATAATCTATAAATTGTGTAATACAGAATTTATAGTACAACTTAACATAATTTCTAGGCACCTACGTAATACAGAATTTACAATACAACTTATAATTTCTAATCATCTGGACCCTCTGAAGATCAGATCAGATGTTAATACATGGTTTTCTGTATCAGTATAACAATCATAATCTGGACTTGAAAATCATATAAAAGAATACAAGTCACTCCCTCAAGTCCTCAGGGAAAGAAGATGATGGTGGAGGCGTCCCTGGCTACTGGAGGGTCCTCGGTCAAGTAGCAGCTCTGGTCTGGGTTCCCCACTTAGGGCTTGTAACTGTGTGATTTCCTGGACAGTGCTCTGGGTGCTGTTACACCTCCCTGCTCTGTGGTGGGGCCATCACCACCACTGGGCTGGCTGGGGGCCTGGGACCTTCAAGGCCAGCAAGGAAGGGAGTAATCGGCCTGGTGCCCAGGGACTTTAAGGCCAGTGGGCAGTGGAAAAAAAAATCTGTTTGGTTTGTCTGCTTGGTTCACGGGAACTTCAGGGCCTGGTAATTCAGGAAAGGGAAAAAATACGTAACCCCCTTGGTCACAGAGAATCGCTGCTTGCCTTGTAAAATGACATTAGTCATGCTAACCACATTACTGGGGATCAGGAGCAGCAGATACTGGTCACATCTATGCACTGAAATATCAGTAGACAAATGATGACACATTTGAGCACATATCTGAATAGAATTCAAGTGTAACAAAGCTTCATGATCTTTCCCTTACCAGAGCCAAACAAATAACTCTGAACTATACCAGAATATTCAGAAGCAATGTACTGCCTGTGAATATCTAAACAGAGGGCAATACCCATCAGAGCAATTTTGCCATGATGAAACCACCCACTGCCAAGGCACTGACTGTGTGCCCATGCTCAGCACAGACCCTCTGGATGTACCCAGTAAATAGAACAAAGCTCAGAAGAGGTTTTCACTGCATATACCTATATTTCCTGACCACCTCCCACCATCAGAAATTGGACTGACACAAGAACATTTCACATAGCCTGCTTCTAGCTACCATTCTTTCATTTAAATGTGAGCTGGGAGTAAAGCAAGATGAACTGTTCTACTGGGGGACACAACAGTCCCCAGGAGCCTAGGATAACAACCTCTCATCAATACTGAGATGTACAGTTGTTCAGTTATTGGGATGTCCACATTTCAGTAATCCAAAGGGAAAGGGTCATTCACATGCATATCACAAAACATAATGAGCAATATAAGAAAAATTTTCGATGTCAATAAATAAAACGCTAAATGATAAAATTTCTACCCATATTCCACCACTGAAAAATTTTGGGGAAACAGAGCATGTGAATTTGGCTAAGTTTAGGAGACAAGGGGTTTTTGCCTTTTTTTTTTTTTTTAAACTACTAGGATTATTACTAAGGTCATTTTCAGTGACTTAAGCTACGCACACGACCATATGCATGCATAAAACAACTACATGAAAAGGAACAAAACGGTAAATGTGCAAGCTTTGTGGAATCTACTCATTTATTTGCTTTTTGTAACTACCAGGGAAATTATCTCAAGAAAAAAACATCCCAAGAAGGTATAAAAAGAATAGCAGAAGGATTCTTTTGAATACTGAACAATCCTTGATCATTGTGCCAGCTATGTTTAAAACCTTTCCAGCCGGTAGTGAGCCCTCTTTCAACCTGGCTCACCTTAGCCTTATTTAAGCAATTTGAAAGAATGTCAATTTTGCATACAAAATACCTAATTGTTACAAAAACAAGCTAGCATGTAAATCACCAGTAAACTGAAATACACAACACAGTATTACTCTTCAATTTTGTTCCGTTACTTTCAAAGTTTAAAGTGTCAGGAGAAAAAGGAAGCAGAAATAGAGAAGACATACTGTCACATTAATTTCCACAGTAAACATTTTCAAGGAAAAAATGAAGTAGAAAGTATTCACCATCAGATTTCTGCTTAAATGTTGCTTGGAGATTTTTGTTCAAAAAACCAGATTGTTGTCACAGGTCATAATCTCCATTTAAAATAAAACCATAAAAAACAGTTGGACTTGGTAGTGCACCCGACTTTTAAAATTACTTAATTTTTCATCCATGAGAGCATTTATTCTCTTTGCAGTTTAGGGAGAAGGTCTGTTTGTCAAATCGCCAAAGTTTGGACGGCAATATCTAAAGCATGCATTTTGTCAGCTTTCATAGTTGTAACACAGCGAATACGCATACACACATATACAAGAGGTAACACACGGTCATAGACAGCCAGCAATTCTTGTATTATAGCAGGGCCAAGAGCCCAAAATACTTCAATAATCCAATACAACATCATTAAACTTCAACCTCAGTATTATCTGAACCCACAATTAATTACTGCTTTTGATCAGTTCTCACTACCATTTCTTTATGCAAAGGTTTTCTACATCTGGATGGAACCAAAGAAAGAGTAAAAGCAGAAAACTACGCTATAAACACAACAGTACCACTGTCCTCACACTCCACAGATAAGTATCTCAGCATGTTTTTCAAGGGTACAGTGTAGGGTACATTTCAAGGGTACTTCATGAGATAAGTGTTCTATTTGACATAGTCTTTCATTTTAAGACAAAATGTTTAGTCAAAACAGTCTTTAAAATGAAACAAGGTCCCAGCTGAAACTGGAGAAGATTGTGGGTATTAATGATGTCATAACAAAAAGACTAAGATCAATAAAGGGAGATTTCAGGGCCCTGGTAAGAAGGCTAAAATATTCAGGAGCACAAGCAGCATTTTCCTCGATCCTCCCAGTAACGGGGAGAGACTTTGGAAGAAACATGTGAGCCCAATATATCAATACCTGTCTCCAGGACTGGTGCTGCCTCCAAAACTTTGGGGTTTTAAACCACAGAAGAGTCTTTGAGGCACAAGGTATGCTGGGGCCTAATGTGATCCACCTGTCCTGATGGCAAAACACGTCTTTGGAGGTAAGCTGGCCAGACTGATCAAGAGCACTTTAAACTAGAATCCATGGGGGAAAGGGATACTAATAGGATTGATGACGGTAAGCCAAGGATTAACATGGTATCACCTGAGGGTGACAATGCTAGTGGGAACATCTATGCTGCTCCTGGGAGCACTGAGGGCTCAGGAGCATATCTGAAATGCTTGTACACCAATGCATGCAGCATGAGAAACAAACAGGATGAACTGGAAGCGTTGGTTAGTTCCCAGAAATAAAATATAATCAGTACAAGTGAGACTTGGTGGAAAGAGTCCCATGATTGGAGTGCTGGGATAGAGGGCTACAGGCTGTTCAGGGGGGACACGCAGGGCAGACGAGGTGGAGGTGTCATGCTCTATGTAAGGGAAAGGTTTGTTTGTACAGCCCTTACAGTTAGCAGTGATGTGGTTGAGAGTCTCTGGGTGAGGATTAGGGGGATGGAAAACAAAGGAGATGTTTCAGTGGGTGTCTACTACTGATCGCCCAGCCAGGATGTTAGCACTGATGAGTTATTCTGTAGGCAACTAGGAGAAATTTCTGGATTAGTAGCCCTTGTCCTTATGGGAGATTTCAACTTCCCAAACATCAGCTGGGAATATCATACTGCTGTGATGAGCAGGTCTTGGAAGTTCTTCAAGTTTGCGAGAGATAACTTCTTGTCACAAGTACTCAGTGAGCCAGCTAGGCTGTCCTAGACTTGATATTTGTGAATAGAGAAGGACTTGTGAGGGTCGTGATTGTAGGTGGCTGTCTTGGCCACGGTGATCATGAAATGGTTGAGTTTAAAATTTTCAGTGTAATGAGAAAAAAGGACAGCAGAATTGCTACCCCGGACTTCAAGAGAGCAAATTTTAAGCTATCCAGAGAGCTACTTAGCAGTCTACCCTGGGAATCTGCTTTCGAGGGCTTAGGAGTCCATGAGTGCTGGTCAGTTTTTAAGAACCACCTTTTAGAAGCACAGGAGCAGGTAATTCCACTGTGTCGTAAGTCAAGCAAGTGGAGCAGAAGACCAGCTTGGCTGAATGGGGAACTCCTTGTGGAGGCTCAACAGGAAAAAGAAATTGTATGACCTCTGGAAGCAAGGTCAGGCTTTGCAGGTAGATTACAGAGCTGTGGCTTATATATGCAGGGAGAAGACACAAAAAGACCAAAGCTCAACTAGAGCTGAAATTGGCCAGTGTTGTATTGGACAACAAGAAAGGCGTTTTTAGGTATGTTAATAGCAAGAGGAGGTCTAAAGAAAACACTGGAGCGATACTCGTTGATGATGGTCACCTGACTAACAAGGATGAAGAAAAAGCAGAGGCATTTAATGCTTTTTTTGCCTCAGTCTTTAATAATACTGATAGACCTTGGGCTTCCTGATCCTCTAAGTCAGAGGACCATGAGTGTGGGAACAGTGACTTTCCACTCATGGATGCTGAATTTGTAAGGGAGCAGCTGTATCAGCTGAATGTCCACAAGTCCACGGGGCCTGACAGGATTCAGCCCAGAGTACTTAAGGAGCTAGCAGATGTTATGGCAGGACCTCTCTTGATCAGCTGGCAAAGATCTTGGAGAGGTCCCTGCTGACTGGAAGCTAGACAATATTATTCCAGTTTACAAGAAGGGCAAGAGGGATGGCCCAGGAAGCTACATGCCTGTTAGTCTAACCTCAGTACTTGAAAAAATTATGGAGAAGATTATACTGTGTACTATTGAAAGGCATTTAAAGAACAATGCATTCATCAGGCACACTCAACATGGGTTCACAAAGGGAAGTCCTGTTTAACCAATTTGATATGTTTCTATGACAAAGTCCTCTGTCTAGTGGATGAAGGGAAGGTGATGGATGTAGTTTTTCTAGATTTTAGTAAGGCTTCTGATGCTGTCCCTCACAGCATCCTTCTGGATAAGCTGTCCAGCTGTGAGAGTCGCAGGTTCATAGCACGCTGCTTGAAGAACTGTCTCAAGGGCAGGGCTCAATGAAAAGGATGTGAAGGTCCTTGAATGCATCCAGAGGAGAGCAAGTAAATTGCTGGAAGGGCTGGAAGGCATGTCCTGTAAGGAGTGGCTGAGGACTCTGGGTTTGTCTAGTCTGCAGAAAAGGAGGCCGAGGGGTGACCTCCTTGCTTTCTACAGCTTCCTGAGGGAGGTGTTGAGATCTTCTCCCTTGTATCTTGTGCCAGGACTTGTGGGAACGGCTGAAAGCTGCACCAGGGGAGGTTCAAACTGGACATTAGGAAGCATTTTTTTACCAGGTGGGTGGTCAAACACCAGAACAGGCTTCCTAGACAGGTGGTTGATGTCACATGCCTGTCAGAGTTTAAGAGGCAGTTGGTCAACGTCCTTAGTAATTTAACTTCTGGTGAGCCCTGAAGTGGTCAGGCAGTTGGACTAGATGATCACTGTAGGTACTTTCCAACTGAAGAATTCTGTCCTAAGATGCCAACAGTATTATTGTTTTAGTAGAATCCACAGACTGCTATATCTCTATGACACAGTAATATTCACTGAGGAGCCTTGTTTGCATTTGTATTTAAGAATAGGTTACACACATGGTAACAGATAAGTTTTTTCTGCTAGTGTTTAATAGATGCAATGCTCTACATAGGCAACTAGACCATTTCTAAAATAAGCATATATCCACCTTTCTTTTCTTGGGGAAACTCCTGGACTTTGAACAGCAAAAGTACTTCACGCTATACTGAGATACTGCAAAGGAACACTAGTCCCTGTTTTCCATTCTTCAGCTGACTTATGTCTTTATCTCTCCACTATCCTACACCCTTTGCATTTTATCTGTCACAGAAATCAGGGGACACTGGTGCCAGTTGGTATTCCACCGCACCTTGGCCTTTATTGGTTCCCTAGCATAGCAACCGACAGTTTTACTAGTACTTCCTCTACAGTAGGTTATTAAAGTAATGCCTAAATTACAATTCTAACAAAATTGGAGGTTCAGCAAAAGCCCTGCTATCTTAGGAACTTTGATCTTACTTTCAAACTCTACCGATAAAACGCAACTTCAAGATGTTATTCCTGCAAAGGAGAATCAACACTCAGAAACCAGTACGGTGAGCTCCAACGTGAGATCAGCTCCTCTGGAAAGATGGCTTCTCTCTGTTGCAAATTAAAAAATAATAATAACTGGTCTTCAGATGTTACTATCACAGTGAAAACTGCAAGTGCGATGGGAATGTAACTGATGTTGAAGCAAGTCTGGAGACTGAGAAGTTCACATTTTGAGAGATGACCTCTGGCAGGAAGTAGCTTAGGTGCCAGTGACAGCAGTGATTTGTAGACTGTCAATCATGAATTCCTGCTCATTTGATGGAGGGATGGTCAGTAGTCTTCCTGGCACACTGCAAATGGCAATTGATCAGGGCCGCAGAAGGCATACAGCAACAGATACCAACTTTTATTGTTATTCTCTGTTTGAAAGGGGAAGGAGTCCATTTCTTTTTTTGCAACAGAGCATGACATTATTTTAAGTTTTACAGAGATACAGAGAGCATAAAGGGACCAAGGGGAGCCCACATACTCATGCTGCTTGATATATTTCTCTTTTCATAGATGTTTATTTTAGAAAGACTATTCTGAAAGTCTCATTTAGAAATGTACCTGTACTTTATTCTCTCCTTGTGATACTGATTAGCCATATTGTTCTAGTAAGTGTACTCAAGATCATGTCCCCAAGAGTATGGACTGCACAGCTTGCTTCTGTTCTGGTCTGCAGAATCCTACTCAATTTTAAACAATTTGGGAATCAATCTTCTCACAAGAGCCAAAAGGGGAAAAAAAGAATAGTAACAGAAACAAGATGTATAAAAACTACAGAAACATTAAATGACAACAGAAGGATTCTCAGAAAAACATAAAACCTGTTTTTAATCCAAAGGCATATTTTTCCTTCATAAACCGTGCTTCCCTTGGAGATGGTTGATGTTTGTTTTATTACCCCTTATATTTTACCCACTATTTTTATAAGCAAATAGACTTCATTTAACAAAAAAAGTAGTCTAGTCAGCAGCCTCCTAAAATCCCCAACCCAGAAAAGACATCAGCCTGGCAACTGATAGCACTTGCAAAGGTCAGGGCAGCCAGTCATCTCTTCCTTCCTGGGAGACAATGGCTTGGCTCAGTCTTCTTCCCATGAAAGATTTTAAGCATCCAAACCTGGTTGTGCTCTGAGAGACTGTGGGAAACTGACAATTAAGCAGGCTGACTTTTTCCAGTTGCCTATGCCATTTGTGTGCAGTGGTACAAACATATAGAACTAAATGTCACAGGCTGTCTGTACATGTCATGAGATAAGAAATCTGGCTTTGCTCCAGTAGCTAAGAATAAATAAACAGATTAAAAAGAACAAGGAGTTACAAAATCAAAGGTTTATTGTTTAACCTGTGTAAATTTTTATTAGGTGCATCCATCTGATGTATTCAGGATATGAAAACATCCATCAGTATAGTATTTGCTCTTTTAAAATTAAATTCTCAACTTCATTCTAACTTAATTCCAAATTAACTAATTTAACTTGTAATCCCACTTTCAATAAATTTTTCTATCCATATATGAGCAGTTTTCTGAAATTTATTTATTTATTTTCAAGGCAAAAAGGAGTTAAGAGAAAATCACTGGATCTACCTTGTCAGAACAAACAAAATATTGTCCTCTGAAGCAATACACAGAGATTTTCCTTTAAAAAAAAATAATTTCTTAAAGCAATACTGACTAAAACCAGTATGCTTTGTACATCTAGAAGAGAATGACAGAAAAACTTTACTTCCTCTCACACAAAGTATCAGAGAACACCATTATACACTTCCCTCTTGTACCTTTGCAAGGGGTCCTACAGGGCATGGTTTGGGGAGCAAGTGGGTGAATCAGTCTATACTTTTTCACCAGGCAGTTCCACTCATTATGGAAGGGTTGTGCATAGACCAAATTCACTTGAGTGCGACAACACTGAGGCACTGCTGTCAAAGACAAGATTTTTGTTATCTTAGAAACACAGAAAACATCCTGGATTGCTATAGTGTCTTTCCATCAGTATCTTCCAGGTCATGCTAACATTTGCTTATATCTGGCCTTATTTTCTGTAAGAAGCAAAAAACTGTCTGACCTGCCCATGTTAATGCTCACAGTGTTAACGTGGCACAGTCAAGACCAGCACTATCTTTCTAAATAAGAGATGAAAAGTCTTCATGCCTCCCCCCTATTCCAGTCCAAGATTTCTAAATATTTTTGTGTAAGCACCACAGAATTCAATTAACCTACCAAAATCTTCTCTTAAAATTTCACATTCAAACACACTTCACGCTGTATCTAGTTACAATTTGTTAACTACTGGCAAGTGAGAAATGAGAGCTTCATTTACAGGATAAGACCTTTTACCTGTTACATTCCTTCTGTGCAGCCAAGTCTGTTATGAAACATCACTTAACCACTCCTGCTACTTCCTTGTTAGTCTGATTTCCAGAAGGAAATCCTGCTCAAATTCAGGCAAATTTTCTTGACAGCTGTGAAACTTTAAACCATGTAGCACAGTATACCCTTGCCAACTCGTCAGTAACTCTGAAAGGAATGTCTTGAGAGGTTGTGATTTAGAAGTGGAGTTTAATCAGTAATCAGGAAGGTTCTAGTATATGTTCTGTTCTAAATTTGCTTTGAGAGTATTTAATGTGGTCAGCACATCTGAAAATGTCCAAGCTACATCTGACTACACTACATATCAACTCTATTTGCACTCATGTCCGGTCTCTTTTATGTTTAACAACTCATTAATAGGCACTACATTTTGCAATGCTTGTTCTAATCGGAAATTTAAAGGGATGAACACTTCATTCATTTTAAATGGCATAATAAGCTATAGTTGTCTTGATATTTCATTTTCACTGGCAGTACCAGGAACCACCTGTTATTTTCAGCATCTTTCATTCTTCAGAAAACAAATAAAAAAAATGCTTCTCCTTCTTCAGCCACATAAATCACACAGACAAAGCTTATGTTGCCCTGTAAAATTGACAACACTTACCGTAGTTTCAAAATTAGTCCCTAATCTTATACATGGTTAACATAGCTAGAACTGCAGTAGTGATAAAGCATTCACTCAAGTTCAAATGACACTCTGACAAACTTTTTCAGTGAGGTTCAACTTCAGTATTTTTCCTGTAATTAAAAACCAGGGATTTTAACTGGATAATGTATCCAACCTCTGCCAGTTACCTTTTTAGATAGAGTGGTTCCCTGGGTGTTCATTAATACTTCCGCGATCTACTGAAAAAACACAGAAAATAAAAAGTCTCAGAAAAGTTGTCATTATTCACTTATTTGGGCAAAATCTTTAACAAACTAAACCTGAAATGACACTTAAATTCAGTTGACCAAACCAGTTTAGTCTCCAAAAGGCAGTACATGTACTTCTTTTTGAAAATAATTTCTGGACACTGCATTTTCCAATCAAAGGTAAAAATAGTATCTGGAAAATAGGTGCCCTACCGGGAACAATCTAAAGTGTTCACCAAAGACCAAGAAAGTCATGAAAGCAATACCAGTAAAAGCAGTTTTCAGTTACTCTGGAAACTCCCCAAACCAGAAGATTCCCTTCCTGTTTGAACAAAACATTCTTTATTATTTATTAACAATAGCCAACTACAAAACATTTACAATTTATACAGCGCTTAACACTGGGGCATTAAGTTTCTCTTTTCTACAGTCATATTTTTATTAGTGGGCAAATTAAATGAGAGGTAAGGAAGACATTTCAAAGCAAATAACAAAGGCAGCATGCCATAACAACCAAGTAATGCTATACTAAGATGTCAAAATTAGAATTTTTAATGAAATCAAAAGGTTTACGAAACTTCATCAATAAAGAAAAAGATTCATAACAGGAGGTCACAGAGAAAATCCTACAACATATCTCTGGACCCTACACTCAACTGATCCCTACATGCACCACTTGCTCATTCCCTGCACAAGAGAATTCATGACCTGTGAATTTCACAGAAGGTATCACAAAAAGCGGCAAATATGACAAGGAGAAATTACAGAAGGAATATAGACTATAAGAGAGGAAGAAACTAATTTTATCCAAAAAGATCCATAGAATAAAAGTTTTTTTAAAACCCTCCCAAAAGAAATAACAGCAACAACAAAAGCCTGCTAACCACCTTTCCCCCACTCAAATACGTATCAGTAATGTGGATATAACTCAGACACTCACTGAGGACAATTACTAACTTTGACCTTCCTGGCACTCCTTAGTTTTCAGAATTACTTTAAATTATATTTGAACCATACTTTCAATACCTGCCCTATAACAATATTTTAATTTACTTCTAAGTACACCTTTGTTTCTTAGAAATCTTTATTAACACCCAGGCTATATGCATAAAAGAAAGCTTCTTCTTAAATGCTTTTTTAGAATTTTTTTTTTTTTAATCTTAGGTTCCCATTGGCACAAGTGGTTCTTCTTTAGAAGAAGTATTCCCAGAAATTCCCAGAGAAGTTGTGGATCCCCCATCCCTGAAGGCCTTCAAGACCAGGCTGGATGGGGCCCTGGGCAGCCTGCTCTAGTGGCTGGCAACCCTGCCCACAGTAGGGGGGTTGAAACTAAATGATCTTTAAGGTCCTTTTCAACCCAGGCCATTCTGTGATTCTGTGATTCTATTTCCCATTATCTATAAAAGTTTATACGATCTTTGACTCCAGACAAGTGTCCTGAAAATACACTTCATAGTACTTTGTAACAAGCCACGTTTTTCTGATGGCATAATTTACTGTTTAGTGCTAATATGGGACATTTCTCTGGAAGCTTCATGTAGCCCATCAATTTTTTTTACATTCTTTTTACTTTTCTATATTTCTCATTACATTTTGTGACTTCCTATTTCAGTCAGGGAAAGCAGACATTAAATAAAGCTTTGATGATACATACACGCATAAATACATATCACACCGGGAGTTAAAAAACAGGCTTATCTTCCAGTCCATTCCACTGAGAACCTGCAAACCTGCATTCAATTTCTCCTACACAGCAGTATACTTTACATAGATGAATTGTCAGTTGAAAATAAAACCAGTAACTGACAGAAGCCAGCAGCGAAGTATGTTCAGTGATAACACAGAAGCTATGTGACAATGGATAAGTATCTATGTATCTCAGCATAACCATGTGTTTTCTTTTAGTAGAGAAAACAGAGGTGTATTCACTTCCCTCCAGTTTACCATTCACAGCTCCTTGGTACACTGTAGGACTGTGCCTGAAAATGGCTGTATTTTAATGGAGAAGGTATCATACACAGATTATGATATCTTTTCTTCCTTCTTTGATTAAACTTCGCTTATCATTATTAATAATCAAGAAGATACAGCCTCAGTCTCTACTGAGGTGAATGGAAAGAGGACAAGAGAGAATGGAAATAAGTTGAACTAGACGAGGTTCCATCTGGGTGTATGGAACAGCCTTTCCCCTGTGAGGACATCCAAGCAGCAGAAGCGGTTGCCCAGAGACGCTGTTAGAGAAAACCCCCTAGATGCTTCTGGACCTAACTGAATAAAGGCTTGAGCTGCCTGGTCTGAATTCAGTGTTGACTCTGCCATGAGACAGAAGTTGGTTTAGAGGCATCCTGAGGTCCCTTCTCAGCTCAGTGATACACCACTTCTGCTCCATGAAACAGAACCTTGCAGAATATAGTCAGAGATAACCCAGTAGCTATCACAGACTTATTATTAAAACATGATTAAAAATTACCCTGTGTCTATAACCACGCATCTCTTCACTGTTCAAGCAAGTACTCAGAACCCTGACTGGCATACAAGAGTGAAAAAGGACAGCTATTTACTTTGTCTTCTGTCTTGTTTTGGAAATATAGGATAAGCAGAAGCTACTTCCAGCTTCACCTCAGGCTGGATTCCTGACAGCTTGTAAGCCCTCCTGGAGACCACGGTTGAGAACATGACACTCCCAAATCTGAACCAGGCCAAGCATCCAATATTCCCATTTATCTGTAATCCAGCTCCCACACAGAGGCACTGTTGAATCCTCGGTCCAGTTTTTTGCATTTGCTACAGCTGTTAGAGATTGCAAGAGACAGCTACACTGTGAGACCTGCGGAACCACGTCAGTAAATCAAGTCCCCAGAAGCTCCCTTTGTTGCAGCTTCCCTCCACACTACAGATCTGACCCACTGTTAGTGGTGGCCAATGCTCCATCTTCGCCTAATTGTAGAAGAGCATTTGTCGCTGACTGCAGCTGTTCAACAGAAACATTATCTCCAGAAACACACAAAGTATTTCATCATTGTGAACAGCTGAACTAACCATGAGAGACAATTTTAGATAGCTGTATTTGCATAAATAGATTTTATTAAGCATCCTCCAGCATTTATGGATTGCCAGAGTGAGCTTTATTTACTGATTCCACGTGTACTATTTGTAAAACAATTAAAAGTTATTTTTGGTAAGATTTTTTTCATCTTACAGAAAGTGCCAACTTCTACTCAAGAAAGCCAAAACAAAAGGAAAGGAAAGAGCAGAATCATTGTTAGAGCAAAATGGCCTTAGGTCCTTGGATTACTGGAAAGGAACAGAAACTTATTTTAAGGTGTATACATATATATATGACTGTATTAGGGTTATTTTACTAAAGACTATGATCTCAAAATAGGAGATTAGAAGCTGAATAAAATTATCTAGATTCAGACCTCTCATTGAGACAAAGCAACAACTATAATACGCATACCAACAGAGCCACATATGAGCAGTATGTAATTTGAGAAAACCATTTCTCTCACTGACCTTTCCTTTCTCATGAAGTGCATTGATTTAGGAAAGCTAAAGAAAAGATGTAGATGCATGCAGGAAAAAAAAGGGGCATGGGCCACATGTGTCCTAGGGGGGGAGAAGAAAATCTTGAAAAATTCTTAGACTGTCAAATGGAATGGAACTCCTGCAGTTACCCTGCATCTTGTATCTGAATTATACCCTTCAGCAACACCAGCAACATCAAATCAACTAGGAAAATAAAAGTTTTCTCCTTAAAACAATATAAACATGTAAGAAATGGTTTTCAGCCACTGACATCAACAAAATAATGAAGAAAAGGTAGTTTGATTCACAAAGTTCATGTATCAGTTATCAGCCATTCAACAGACAGTTCTACCCTTTAAACCAGCAGCTCTTCAAACCAGCACTAACCAGTAATGAGTTTCAAAAATTAAGGGGTTTGCCCTTGCACATAATTGGAAGATTACATAACCGCTGACGAAAGCGTAACCTACAGCGAACCTGCTGCTCTAATCTCCAGTCTGACAGTCCCATATAGGTCAGAATGGGATTATGTAGTGTAACTGGTGTGGTGAGATGGGAAGACTCCCAAATGCTAGGTTTCCAATGAGAACTACTTGCTTATGTAATTCTCCAACAAACATTTTCAGCACCTTTCTCTTGTGTCTGCACTAGTGGCTACCCAAGGACATTTCTGAAAAGGACCATGAATACTCAGTGACTCTTTGCAGCCTTAGGCTGGAAACCTTCGCCAATGGGTCAGAAACACAAGGCAAGAAACTGACAAAGTAGTAACAAGTGCTGACACGCAGCACACAAATCTGTGCTGACACAGATTTAATTTCCCTATTTAAAAAAAATAAAAAAACACTAAAACCCAAAAACTTTGGCTCTTCTAAACAAGTTAACAAGTAGACTTTGTCCTTATATAGCTTTCCGTCCTCTCTTCTTTTAACCTGCCAGCACCATAGGAGGTAAATAATGCCACCTTAAAATGATCATAGGTAAAAGTTTATACTAATTACTAACACTAGGATAAAACAGTCACCAGAAGTTATTTAAAGGAAAAAAAAAAGAAGGAAACTAAAATATACAGAATATATAGCAAAAGATGAGATATTCTCTGGCCTATATCCTGGAACAAATTTCCCACTGTGAAATTGCACTGTGCGTAACAAGAGTTGTAAGTTCTCTTCATAAGAAAGACTTCTGGTCTAATGCCTTCTCTTTTCTTCCTACAGTGTGACTGCAAGACTATTAAAGACATCTCCAACAGCATCCAGATGTAGAGATGTACATAACAACACACAGATATAGAAAATAAGAGCACTTGTCTTGTGAAAGAGAACTCTTGTGAAGAGCTGAAAGAAGTTAACTTTTACTTTTCTCCCTTCACTGGGAGAAGAGGCCGTTTTGCTCATTTTCCTATGAGTGAGGGGCTTGTACCAATTCATCCATGATACAGTAGTTAATATGAACCACCACATAGATGCAGAAAAATATGACCACAAGCATTTAGAAACAGTGGGAAATTTCACTGAAATGCAAGAAAACAACAGTGGTTTTGAGAGTCAAAGGTAACTCCACTGAATTGTACTTGGGTTAACATTAATTTACTACCATGAGGTGTTACTATGTACACAAACCTATCTAAGCAACTGTGTAATTTAACCATATCAAGAATGGAAAGAAGAAAATACAGAAATGAGCAAAACCAGTTGAAAGACTGGAAATGAATGATTATCCAGAAGGAACTACTTAGCAGCTGAATGGCTGGTGCACTAACATTAGCATCACTGTTGCAATCAAAAAAAGAAAAATTACAACTTTCTTACACACATGAAACTAAAGAAATGCACAAAGAGAGCTTAAAAAAAGGGTAGATGTAAGAATGTTAGAGTAAACCAAAGAATAGTTAAAGTTTAAAAAAAGATGTCCTGACAAGAACATTCAGAAAAGTTCCCTCCTGAGGGAAATGCTAAAGACTTTATGACTTGGGAAGCACACAGCTTGACTGGGTAACAAAATATACACTAGCAAGCACTCTTAAACTGGCAGATATATAGAACAGACGATTTTACGGATTTTTCCATCTGTAACGTACAGTTTTCCAGTTGACATTTTCAAGGTCATCAAGAAACCATAAAAAATTATCTGCATCCCCTAAACAAAAGCAAAAATACCAGATTGCAAAGAAGAACATTTGAAGTCACTTAACCTAGCCATATGACCAAAATACCCAAAGGAATACAGAAAAAATAGATTAAGACACAATTCCAGCTTCATTTAATGTCTTCTGTTTTTCCACTTTTTCCCCAGCTCTACATATTCAGCAAGAATTAGCTTAGTCTGCAGTAGACTTTTTAGCTTCCTGGGAGTGGATATGACCTAACAGGTTGGACTTCAGTTGCACAGCTTTACCCACGGATATTTTTCATTTCAGCTAAATATTAACAGGATTTTATTTAACATCTAACATTAATACAAATAAATATTATACATCCTGTAATAAAGGTGATACAGGTCAGAATACTGTGCTTAGATCTGCTTTCGTACTACTGTTGTACATATGAACTCTTCTGCAGAAGAAGCCCTCTAGGCCAAGCAAAAGATCTACAATGGATGTAGAAATGATACAGGGAGAACACAGCGGTCACGAGGAAACAGTAATACAGTATTAACAAGCAGGACAAAAAGTGACAGAAGCACATTATTAACCCATTCAAAGGCTTGTCTAGCCCGGAAAGCTATACAGGGTGAGGAAAACGTTTAAAACACCACAGTTATTGAAGATAACTTATTGTGTATTTGGTCTTATTTTCTATTTAGCCAAAAAGTTGGGGATTTTTTTCTTTTTTTTTTTGGCACAGTTCAAATAGCTTCCACAGCAGTACACCTCAAACCACAAAAGGGCACGTTTTTACTCAAAGGAGAGTCTCACTCAGGGAATTCTACCAGTATAATTACAGCTGTTTAAATACAGCAGAGCACTGGCTAACGGCACAACTGCAAAACACCCCTGTGGACAAGCCCTTACTGTTTTCTCACATAGAATATGGGAATAACTCTACTTCCTTTCGTCACAAGGGTGTTAATTAATTACAGCACACTAGATAATAGAACACGCACTTTTTTCACACAAACATTGCATCTTACCAAATTTTTTTTTCAGATGGGACTGTTTTCTTAAGCTTTTTTCAAAAAAATACTGGCTTTAGCAGCCCCACAGTATGACAGCTCTCCCTTTAGCTAGGGCAATGTGTCTTGCATGGAAATATTGTTGAAGTTGTTGTTCAACTAAGTCACCTGAAGGGATCACTAAAAAAAAAACGGACTTGGCACGAACCAGAACTGAAGTTGCTGCTGCCACTGGAACATTCTCAGCTTCAGACATCTCACGCACACTGAAGCCAGGCTGGCACACACTGAGTAACCAGTAACTAGCTAATGCGCTGCACACACAGGAGACTATGGAAAAACAAGACTGCTGTGTTTATCCTTTAAATGAGCTGACCATGGTCAGCAAAGCTCTGAGGTCAAACTGCTTAACATGGACTCAAAAAAAAAAAACAAACCACAGTTAAAGGGTTGTGCAATGCCAAGCAAAGGTATACTGTATTACTTTACCTCTTTGATCATCATCTGAAACATGGCATTGAGGGATTCTACAGAAATTTTTAAAAATGGCAAAGAAATACAAATGTTTGATTACATCTACCATGAGCCCTTCTGGAAGAAGATGAAACCTTGGAGCATCCCAAATAGGAAACGTTATCATTTTGAATCACCTAATGGCTCAAAAGTTAAAATATTCTTCATGCAAATAAACAAGAAATTAGATCTGGGAGGACTGAGGAACGCCTGAAAGAATACAGAAGACCATTATAAACATCTCTTCTGGTGTCAGGATAAGCTGCTTTTTGAAGAAATAAATTAAGAAAAGGAGGGAAGCTGACTTGATTTGCTATTTTTTGTGACTTTATTAGACACATACATTAGAAGTGTATTCAGGCATCTAAATTTAGCTATTTTAGGCCACAAAATTAGCACTCTGGCTATTTATATATTAGTAGCTATAAATGGCTACACAGAGAAAAGTAGAGCACATACTCCTCAACACCTTTCCCGTTTGCTTATATCTGGAGGCTAATATTGAACTGTATTGGTACATCCCTTAAATGTCACAAGGAAACTTATGATATTTTTCTGAATGGAAAAGATACAGGTGAAAAAAAGCTTACCTGAAACAGAAAACAGCCTTGCATAGATTTAGAGAGACAACCTTGGAATATGCATCCAGAAATACAAATCTGAGTTTTCCAAAGGGTCTAACTTCAGAATGCAAACTGATTTCCTTGGGATTTAGGTATTTAGCTTCCACAGACTCTTTCCAAAAGCTCAGCTGTAAAGTGATATCACATTTGTTTCAAATTACAATAGGGGCTACTACAGCATCCCAATATTCCTATCTGGAAGGCCCCTTCTAGTACTTTTCACTGTATGAAGTACATTTTACAAACTAGGTGCAGGTAACTCCAAGGTACAATGCACGATTAATTTAATGGCCTAAATACCTGAAAGTCACAGTAGCACACCAGCTCACTGATGTGAGCTTTGAGAGTTCTTTAGCAGCGGATGGAGAGGCGAGCTGTAACAGGAGGTCTGTGCGAGTGTGCAATTTTATAACTGAAATCCACAAAGGTAGGGTAACAGAACTACACATTGTAAGTTAGAAAACCTGACACAACAGTAAACCTCTTGTCTAAGACCAAGTAACAGAGGATGATGTACAGGAATAGTCAATGCAACTATATATTCTGTAGATAAGGCACTACAGTTTTGTCAGCATAGGTCCTTATGTAAGCACACTTCTAATGGGAATGCTTCTTCCCCATTTTTGCTACACTCCTATTCTGTAAACATGAAGTATATTCTCATTCACAATTGTGTTGGACTCCTGTCTATGAACTAAATGGATTCAACTCTAAGAGGACAGATAGATACTTATTTGTCTCTCCTACTCTTTTGCTGCTCCGTCAGCTGAAGACTCAGGCACGTTACTAACAGTTAAGCCTATTCAGACTATGACAATGTATACTGCATATATGTATATGTCTCACTTTTTTCTCTCCTCCCTCCAATTGCAAATCCTTTTTCCTTAAAAGTGCTATACCTCTCTCTGCTGCTTCTGATGCACTGCAGATCACAGTCACAGGCAACACCCAAGTAACCTTGTTACCTGCAAGTACAGGTTAGTATCACATTGATCTGTTTTGCTAGGCTTTGGTTGAAGGTCAGACATACTTGACTGCATGAATGGGAGCTTGAACTGGAAAACTAAGTACTTGAAAAGTTCAGGTCTACAAAGTGTACACAACCTTGAACTAGATGTGAGATATAAAGGATAAAATTTCCTTTCCACCTGCCCTGTCCTTCCTTTCTTACTCTTGTTTTTGATTAAACCATATCTGATGCCCACTTCCCTAAGCAACAGGCTAAAAATATAGTGACGGAAATCCATGAGCTTTCCTGTAAGCTTCATAGGATCACAAATGGGAGCTCATGGTGTTTTCTCCTGTACCCACTTTGCATATTCAGTGGCATTTTGCTAGCAGGAAGAACATAAACAACAACAAATAAAAAACACAGAGAACACCCTGCACTTAAATGGAGGGAGTAGTTTTAATATTCACATCTGGATGTTTGCTCTTAAACATAAAAGGTAAGTATCTCCAGATAAATACCAACTGTAAAAAAAACTGTCCACCAAAAAAAAAAAAAAAAAATAATTCAGAAGCAGAAATTAAGCAATTTGACTAAAACTATTCACAGAATCAATAGCAATACTGTGGTGAGAACTAGGCAATGGCAGTAGTGTTTAACTTTAGAGTAGCAAAAATTAGACAAGTAGGAACAATTTCATAATTTACATGTTACAGCTCAGCTTCACTATTTGTAAAATAGGTAATTCCAGGATTTATCTGAGAATGAAATATATATTCATAGCTGTAAAAAAAGATTTTATGATGCATGAAATTCACAATATTATTTTTACTTTGAAAAATTACTTCAATGCTAAGCCTAAACAAGTCGTTTTAGGGATATAAATGAGCAGCTTCAACTCCCTCCCAAGCCAGGCAATAAGTCCTAATATTTGTTTTAAAATTAAAACACCAAATGGATAATTGACTTGACAGTACTACTTTTATTATGTGGTACTGTTGCACTTTTGGGTTTTCTTATTATATTACAAACTCCTTAAAATAGATTAAAATGAAGACACAGTCCCTATGTACAATGCACTGTACAATCCCAGAGCTTAGTATCAACTCAGGGCAGCAACTGTTGAAGGATACACTTTTTTAGTGATCTTTTTACTGGAATCTGTATTTTTATATTTCAGAATTGGTACTTAAGAATAAACATGTACATAAGAGTCTCCATAATAAATGTAAATACTGAAACGTTAATTTAAGGAAGAAATGACACAAAGAAGTCCCTGAAACTAGGTAACTTTAGTGCTTTTTTTATTGGGCAGGATACTCAAAGTGTACAAGGAGTAGACTATTTAACTCCTGTGAGGATATTTCCAAGATGACTGGAAACCTTCAGAACATCTCACAATCTTCACAACGAGTTTGTGGCAAAACACGTAAGGGAAAACCCACCCAATCCCTGCAATATGTCTTTTTTCCTTTTTTTTTTTTTTTTTTTTTAAAAAGAGCAAGCTACAAAATAATGTGAATAGAGCAGACTGACTGTCACTCGGAAGACACTCTCAAAGTAATGTATCAATGTAATGAGCTATTCAACCCTGCTACCTTCAGAAAGCGAAAATACTAACACTACTCTGAAAATAATTAAGTTATTCATTACATTAACTTCTAAACCTCAGGAATCTGCTGTAGACAGGGATTAGTTTAGTGCAATAAGCACTCCGCTTCTGACTGGCAGATGTTATAACCACATCAGAATAGTCTGAAATAAGACTGCTGGAGTTTAGAAGAACTTATTTCAGAAATGCTGCATACTTGCAAAGGGAATGTCTGGACTGTAAAAAGTAAGTAAATAAAAGCTACAGACTTAACTTTTTCTACCGAAATAGAATGCAAATAACTGAATTGCTGTGTTTAAAAAAAATAACCATCAATATTACTTATTAAATGTTGGTATAATAAAGTTATGCTATGTATGAAACAGCTTACTTTAAGCAGATGGACTTACATGTTTTAGAATTATTTCTCTACAACAATTTTGCAAGCTCTAGGATCTATATTTTATTTAATATTCTGAGCTAGACAATGGATTTCTTTCTATTTAAATAGACCTGGGACATTTCTGATGGCAAGGGTAAAATGGCTCAAGAAAAGTTAACACACAGGCAAAACATTCACCTAGTCTACCCAATCCAGAGATGAGTTTGAGGACTCCTATCCGGAACAGAGTTTCCTTGCATCAAAGTACTAAGTACACTTGAAATTATGACATTTTGTGTCAACACCTAACCCAGCAGTGTCCGAAAGAGGTTTTTACTCTTTAGAGTAAGGCTACAAACCCCATGACCTGGTCTGATCAGCCGCCTCATTCAAAGAGTCTCTCTGCCTGGTATTGCACAGGGACACTTACGGTGGTACAAAGGGTGTGACAAAGTAGTAAATGCACTGAGAATACTGTACTGGTCTTTCTTCTGCTACCAACAGAGGTTGGCTGAAAAAATAACAATTCAAGTGAACAAGAAAATTTTATATTCTGATTTGTGAAAACTGTAATTAAAAAAATGCGTGCCAGGTAATGTGAGACAAATTCTAAAACAAGTGACAAAAAGTTATCTGCAGAAAGTAGTCAATAGATTGGGGATGCTACACTTTAAGGCAAAACCAGAATTTGCTTGCCAAGCTAAGAGTTAACAGCTGCCATGCTGGTACCTATGGTATAAATTCATAGTTTCTCTAATAGCTTTTCTTTTAAGCACACTCAGTTTGTGCTTGTAATGCATGTTACATAACTCTCCCTAAGGTGTCCATTTTATTCTTCATTTAAAGTTTTCTGTCCTCATATTAAGGTGCAGGGCACTCCAATAAGTACAAACAGAGAAGTAAAAAGCACCTAGTCCTTTGCTATTTCAGCAGTTTGTTTGTAATCAGTCTCCTCAAACATATAATTAAGTTTCTTTCATATACACTTGTCTAGATGCTGAGAGGTACTGTAAGCATAAAACTCCAAAGAGCAAAAGACATCTGCATTTGGCACAGATTAAGTTTTCACTGAATATCCAATCTTCATGAAAATACTTCCAGAAAATCTGGCACAATTCACATGGAAGGGAAAAAGTAGGGGATTTTTTTTTTTTTTAAAAGGAGTGATTTTGTTGCAGAAACTGATTCATGCTGCTTTAAGGGGATTCTCCCTGTAGTATTAATGTATTTTTCTGCACTGTCAAGTAAAGCAGGGTTAGAGCATAACTTTGCATTCCTCATTCAGGTAGAGCAAACAAATGGGAATTCCACATTAATTCTACATGTTGGGAGTACACTTTGGGAGTTTTGATAGCACACCTACCTTAGCCAACAGCAAAAAGAAAGCATGTTTCTAGCTATCATAACTGACAAAAATGTTAACATAGTTGCAATTAAATTGGCAAGAAGACAAAGAATAATTACGCTGGATACACAGTATGAGTGACACATCCATTCAGAAAAATCAGCAAACGCAATGACACAGACAAGACTGAAGAATAAGGATGCATGCCCATCAGGATTAAGTCTTTCATAACAAGTAACAGCTAGAAAACTTTATCTGAGAGGACTTCACTTGTGTCAGTAACCATGGTATTCCTGCAAGCGTGTGTGCAACCAGCAGGCAGTCCCTTAGTATGGCATTTGCACACTTCCGAGCAACACAGCCAAAGAGTAATGTTAGCGGCAAACTTGGCTTCACAGCACTCAGAGAAGACATCGTGGAAGCTGTTTACAAAAGCTACCACTCTCCAGATGTCCCTTCTGCCACAGGTTGCCATTCTTAGAGCAGAGTCAGCAGAAGACACTGTCAGAACCTTGGTGACTTGCTTACAGACCATGGTGTCTTACATGATCTCATGTTTATCTGTGCTCAAACCCCGTGGATGTGGTATTAGCATGTACTCATTTCAGTACAGTAGGCAGGAGATGGTGTATTGATGAAAACATCACAAGTTTTTTGCTAAACTTTTAACTGCAGCAAATGCCGGCAAGTACTTGGCACAATAACACGTCCTTAAAGTCTCAGATTGGTCTACTAGTGAAATAAACACGATGCAAAAATATGACAATTTCACTTTACGCTTATCCATTATAACCTTAAGTTCATTAAAGTAAACTGATAACATTTTGTCTCACCAAGACTTCAAAAATCTCAGAAAACAGAACATTGTATTTGTGTATGGTTATAAAAGTCTGTGGAACAGCTTGTGGAGCCTCAAGGCAACACACAAACTGTTACCAACAAGGAAAAATGGATGGTATGAGTCCTCTGAATTCAGAGGAAGGGCTTAGTTGTCAACTCTATCAGACTAAATCACCATTATACTACCGACTACTGGAAAAACACTGTTAAAACAGAGGATTAATTATGTGCTTGGAAGAGGGAAGAAATAGACATTTCTCAAGACCCAAGTTCATAGCAAACAAGAGCAAGAAAATATGCTGTTACTAGAAATACTGCAGGATCCAATTGTCAATACAAGAATTAAACGATACAAGAAAGTACTGTTTAATATCTTACCTTATGAATATACTTACAGAAACACAAGAGTCAGCCTCTGGCTTCAGGCAGCCACTAACTTACATGTCAATGGCCACTTTTCAAATGCAAAATAACATTGCACAGTGTGGCAAGAGCTCACAGCAGCTGAGCTGTGTCTGCAGAACACAGCTAGGACTTGGGAAAAAATCAATGGGAACAACTGGTGAGTCTATACATTCATGCATCCATGGCATACACAGCTAACAGGCACTATAGGAAAACACTGAGTTTAACACAGGTGTTGGAGGATTTCTGCTGTTCTGGGAAGAAGGAAAGAAATAAAGGAGAGCAGAAGTATGGGTTGTAAACTACTTCTCAGGCTATAAGGAAGAGCATGGATGAAATTGAACCTGAGGATCATTTCAGAAAGAATAAGAGTCTAAGATTCAGTTGTGAGTTTATGACAGACTAGCCAGGCTGCATTTAAGCAAGAAGAGAAATCATGGTATTATCCATGGAGCATAATGGGAAACTAACTTCTCAGAGAGCAACAACAGAACAAGCATACCTAACAGTGGTGAGCCTTAACACTTCCGGATGTCCTACCTGGATTTAAAGCAGGGCATCTGTTGGAACAGCAGCCTCCCATGGAGGTGGTGCACACAGCTGGTGAACTGCACCCTCTCAAACTGCTGCAGCAAGATTTGCGGGACCTTGTCCATCAGTTCCTTAACATAGTATATTTCAAACTAAAGTTTCCACTAACTAGTGAATGTAGTATGTTATAACAAAAGAATTGAGAATCTGAACGCTGAGAAGGTTCAGAAATTCCTTAAATTTAAAAAATAATTATGAGGGCACAACACCAGATCTATAAAGATTAATTACTACTTGGGGAAAACAGTTAACTCTATGTATTTTACATTTTGTATATTTTATAAAGCTTATTTATTATACACTAGTCAATTTTCTTATTTTCTGCTGGAAAGAAAAACATCTTGACAAAAGCAAAAAGCAGAGTGGCCATGGAATCACAATGCTAGCAAGGGAACTGGCATAGTCTCTGAGACTCCACTCAGCTGAAAAAATAAAATTAAAAAAAGAGTATATTTCAGGCTGAGAGCATCCCTTTAAATTAAGCATTTATTACTGCACTTACTCAAAGTACACAAGACAAAGCTCCAGCAATAAAATTTACTTTGAATATATACCATAAACCCAAACTCCCTTAATAATTTAATTGCATTGCATAGTGGTGGCTGTTAAAAGCTACATTCAATAAGACCAAAAACACATGGTTTGCGCAAATTATGATCCCTCATGACTTGCACAGACCCCTGACCCCTGAAAGCCATGCTGATTATACCAGCATAGTTTTTATGAAATGAGCTTGACATGCTCGTTGTACTTCACCCACAGTTTTCATCTCCATCAAGACCAATCACTGTCTGTTAAAGAATAATTTATTCCTGTTTCAAGCCCTTTTGTTATTCTTTAGGAGATGAGTCATCAACAGAGAGCAGCTCTCCTAAATCTTTGCTTTATCAAGATAGTGAACTTGCTGTAGTCACAAAAGCATGATGTAACCATGAGGCACAGATAAAACCTGGATAAAATTCAATGCAAAATATATTCTTAATTGATTTGAGATTAAGCAGGCATTAATGTAACAAACTTTTCAAGAGAACCAAGAGAGATGTTAGATCATGTGCCCCGGAGACTCTCATCCTAAGAACTCCAGACAAAGCTGCAGAAACACACTACTATCAGACAATATAATTTAAATCAGAGAGAGAGATGGAAACACTGAGTTTATGACAGAGTTAATTATTTAAAAAGAAAATCTAAAATGTGCTACAATCTATGAGGAGAGTGAAAACTCTCCTGCACCACCACCTGCTTTAAAGACATGCTGCATAAATGGATGCATTAATAGGAGTACATTTATTTCCCATGTCTTTTATTGTTAACTACATATCAAAGTAGAGACAAGGACTTGTTCTAATTACTGCCATCTCTCTTGCTTCATTGATAGCTATGCCCTGTTAAGAAGATGCCAGACAGAACATTACTTTGGAACACTGGGCAGTCTGGGTTTTCAATAACAGCCAAGTCTGCTCCATGATTCATAGCAAATAAGATTTTCAAAATACCAGAGCCCTTCAGACAGCTGCCCAAGTTAGTTGCTTTTAGATTATTATTACTACCACAGTAAAACAGTATATTAATTCAGTGGTTAGATGATCAGTCTTCAAAAAGGACCAAGAACTAATCTGGATGAGAACTGGTAGAAAGCAAAGAGGGTCCTTTTTAAAAAAATTAATCCTACCTACTTTCACAATGGCTGTAAGATTCCAGCCATGCCCTCCGACATGTTCCCTAGTGCGCTCAGTCTAACAAAGATCAGTATTCTGATATAAAGAAACAGACCCTGAGATCATCAGGTTTTAAATTATGTACATAATTCAAGCAATCCTTTGGGGAAACAACATCCTTTGCTCTGGAACACTGCCAGAGAAAGCAGGGCTCAAAGGAGTAGAAAAACATGAGGAAAAACTTGGGAAAAACCACATTTAATATCACACTGTTAACAAAGGAAAACATATCAGTACGATAGCAATAGAAAAGGTGCATGGCATTCCTCAGAAAATCCGGATTTCTCATAGATTCAAATCAGGAGACAAGGGCAAAGTGGGGGTGAAACATTTTAGAGAGGATGATAAAACCATAAAAGAAGATACCCCAAAAGCCAAAAAACCAATAATACAGTAGTCCATTTAGACTGCAACAAGGTGTGGACAAAGCCAGAATATTACTGACCAACATTTTACGAAAAACAAATGGCCAGACTCTGGAGGTTCAAATCAATTGTGCAAAGAAGGAAAAAATGAAATCCAGATACTTACAAAGCAGTATGTGCCAGCCTCATTTCCCAAAACATCATTCTGCAAATAATTTAGCTTAAAAAAAAAGTTTAAAAAAATATCCAAACAATGACTGGTTCTTTCTGCCAGCAAATACTTTTCCTACAGAGGACCTTCTTCTAACTTAAATAAAAAACAGCCAACTTTTTTCCAATACAAGTGATGTTTTAAAGGGGTAACATATAGTAGATATACAGTATTCTGTGTTTTCAATACACTGTACAAACACTAGCACTCAGAACAACCCTGTAAAGGTAGCTAAACAGACACAAATATGAGGAATTTCTTTTTTGTTTATATTAACTATAAGAAGAGAGGGATCACCAAGTTTCCCCTTGCCCTGGGACAAATGCACTACATGCACTTACTGTTCTTCCTTTTAAAAATTAGCCATGAAGAACCACCCACTGCAGGAGACCAGGTGCAAGACCACCTAAGGAACCTGAAGGTGCACAAGTCCATGGGACTAGATGAGATGCATCTATGGGTCCTGAGGGAACTGGCAGATATAGTTGCTAAGCCACTATTCATCATATTTAAGAAGTCACGGCAGTCTGGGAAAGTTTCTGCTGACTGGAAAAGGGGAAACATAACTCCCATTTTTAAGAAAGGAAAAAAGAACTACAGACCAGTCAGTCTCACCTCTGTGCCCAGCAAGATCATGGAGCAGATCCTCCTGGAGATTCTGCTGAGGCACATGAAAAACAATGAGATGACTGATGACAGCCAACATGGCTTCACCAAGGGAAAATCATGTCTGACAAATTTAGTGGCCTTCTACAATGGGGCTACAACGCTGGTGGATAAGGGAAGAGCAACTGACGTCATCTACCTGGACACGTGCAAAGCCTTTCACACTATCTCACACGACATCATTGTCTCTAAATTGGAGAGACACGGGTTTGACAGTTGGATCACATGGTGGATAAGGAACTGGCTGGAAGGTTGTACCCAAAGAGTTATGGTAAACGGCTCAATGCCCAAGTGGAGACTGGTGATGAGTGGCATTCCTCAAGGGTCAGTACTCGGACTGCTGTTTTTTAACACCTTTGTGGGAAACAGGGACAGTGGGATTGAGTGCACCCTCATCAAGTTTGCCACCGACACCAAGCTGTGTGGTGTGGTTGAAATGCTGGAGGGAAGGGATGCCATCCAGAGGGACCTTGACAGGACGGAGAAGTGGGCCATGCAAACCTCATGAAATTCAACAACGTCAAGTGCAAGGCCCTGCCCCTGGGTCAGGGGAATCCCAAACACAAATACAGGCTGGGCAGAGAATGGACTGAGAGCAGCCCTGAAGAGAAGGACTTGGGGGTGTTGGTTTATGAGAAGCTCAACATGACCAAGCAATGTGTGCTTCCAACCTTGAAAGCCAACCGTACCCTGCACTGCATCAAAAGAAGAGTGATCAGCAGGTCGAGGGAGGTGATTCTCCCCCTCTACTCTGCTCTTGTGAGATCCCACCTGGAGTACTCTGTCTAGTTCTGGAGTCCTCAGCACAAGAAGGACATGGACCTGTTGGAGAGAGTCCAGAGGAGAGCCACAAAGATGATCAGATGGCTGGAGTATGAGGACAGGCTGAGAGAGTTGGGCTTGTTCAGCCTGGAGAAGAGAAGTCTCAGGGGAGACCTTATAGCAGCCTTCCAGTACTTAGAGGGGGCTACAGGAGAGATGGGGAAGGACGCTTGTTCAGGGAGTGTAGTGATAATGGCTTTAAGTTGAAAAAGGGTAGATTTAGATTGGATTTTAGGAGGAAGATTTTACTGTGAGGGTCGTTAGACACTGGAACAGGTTGCCCAGGGAAGCTGTGGATGTTCCTGGAGGTGTTCAAGGCCAGGCTGGATGATGCTGGTCTACTGGAAGGTGTCCCAGCCCACAGCAGGGGGGTTGGAACCAGATGATCTTAAAGGTCTTTTCCAACCCAGGCCATTCTATGATTCTATGATTTTAAACCTCTGCTGTTGCCAATGGCTTTCTGCTCCACCTCAACTGGAATTCATGCCAAGAATCCTACACATTAAAAAAGGTCCAAATAATCTGCTGTAATTCTTGAAAGCTATATGCCACAAAGAACAGTTGACTGGATTGCAGCTTCAGAAGGCTCAAGGATATTACATTCCTATGTGTTTTTGCTCATGTCCTGCAGTTACCCCAGCAGAAAGCTCTGCAGTAGATCATATGCATTGTCATTTGGGACCCAGAAGGAAAGTACTTCATCTTTCAGCTGTGTTCAGCTTCATTATACCCATTTGCCTTTTCCTAAAGGAATTTAAAACATATTTTTTTATCTGCTTACGGAATTCACACATTGCAAATTGGTTCACAAGCTTTAATTAAGTGGAAAATGGGATCACTTTTGATTTTTTTTTTCCAAATTAGAAACAACACCTATTTTCTGGAACAGTTGAAAAAACCTTGCATGGTTTCCCAACACTCGCAAAAACTTTTCAACAGAATCACACAACACTAGGCCAGTTATCATTCAGACACAGAGCACTTGCAAAATGCTGTATTGAAATCTGCACTGAGGTTTTTAATAAAAGTAGGAATTAATTTCAGATTGGTAACTTCAGCTTTCATATAAAAACTCCCTAAGAACATGTGTAGGCCTACCTCAGTAAACACTGATCATTTGCAAGATTAGTTATATCCTCAAATGCTAGTTTGTTTTGATGTTTTACTGTATTAACATCTGAGCCCCAATACGTAAAAAAAAATAAAATTGTCTTTTATTTTTCCTTCTGTTTAAAGCTTGCCTTCTGCATCTAGCTGTATCTTACACTCTTCTGGAAAAAATAATAAAAATTTGTCAGATCTGTAGGAACAGCTCCTTCTACTCTGATTTTCATCTTCTTCCATACTTTGCCCTTACAGCAGTGCAACACTGGAAGGATACTGAGCTCAAGCATCTCTATGCCTCTTCCGATCTCTGTACTTTATAGATACCTGAAAGCTCTGATGAGCCTGTGGTACCAAAATTACTAGAACTGTACATTAACACCACCAGACCCCTAGCAGAACAAATTCCATCTGGATTGGGCAAGGTCCCATGTCTGCATTTCCATCAAATAACCCATCTTGTACATTTATACCAGCTTCTACTTTTATACTAACTACAATCCAGCATAGAAGTAAGGTAGTTCAGACACTACCTGATCTGGTATGAAGCGTGCTGGTAAAAAATGAACATGTCAAAATGTTTTGAACAACTCCAAACAATGAGTACAGCTTTTCCTTCTGTTTCCTTCTCCTTTTATTTTTTCCTCTTCCTCTCTCCCTTTCTCTCCCCTCTATAGGGCTCCTGAAGTTATAGTTACAGTGTCGTTGAACTGTAGTATAGGGCCCAACTGAACGTGCGCTCCAATACTGAAATTCAGCCATTGCCTATTAGGGTTCCTAACTGCAATGACAGCTTTGTAAGTGCATGGTATTTATCAGCAAACCAGAAGACATTGTGAGCCCTCTTCTTCTGGCGGCTCCGATACCTTACATTATAGGTTATATTGGTACGACAGACTAGTATTGGCACTTCCTTGCTTGGTTAAAAAAAACCAGGTTTAAGTGTAAGATTCTGATACATAAGGAATGACTTCCCTTTCAAACACAGTGACATGAATCCAGGAAAAGCTTAAGAATGCAAATGAAAGTGAGGAAAAAAAGGAGGAAAGATAAAATTGTTCCAAGGAAAAAAGTTTGTAAATCCTCATCTAGTCAACTAACATAAAACCACACAATCCTCATTAGTCTGCTACTACCAGCAACCACTGATCAAGCAAAAACATCAATTATTTTTTTCATGTCACCCAGTCTTAGACAGAAGTATTCTATCTACTAAAACCAAACAGAATCCTCTCAGCAGTACTACGGAAACTGCAGCTTTCTGATGCTTTAGGACTGCTCTTTATTTTTTTAATCATTTTGACAAAAACAGAGTAACCAAAAAAGTGAACAAAAATAATGGTATCATTTTTATGTTTGCCAAATTACTAAATTCATTTGTTTCAATTAAAATTTGAACATATTGCCATGCTTGCAAAAAATATTTATTGGAACATGACCTACCAAAGAACTGTACTCTCTGTCCTTTGCATTCTGTTTTTACTTCAGTGTTCATTTTGTTTCAGAAGCAACATTTTCATGTGGCTTATAAAAAATTTCACGAAAGAAGGAAGATGATTTATATTGACAAATTACACTATTATGTTGCAATGACTTCATAACCACAATCAATGTACTTGGTGCATAACCATAAATTGTGTACCACTTATTAGATTCGCTAATTAGAAGGTGGCAAGGTCTTTATCTTTCTGCATATAAAATTTTATGCATGAAATGCAGCAGCACTGAAAGCAAAACACTTGGGTTAGTACAGCTAATGAGTGTAACAATGCCAAAATGTCAATGACTTCACTCTGGTCACACAAGTCTCAGTTTATCTAGATCAATTTTTTCGTAATTTCTATTAAAATGTCAGAGAAGTTAGTAGACCACCAGACTGAGCAGAAATAAGTTGAACTTCAAAGCCATTTATTCTCTTATAAGGAAACACGAGTATTTGGTAAAATAACATCAAAACATTCAGTTATGTTTTCTGCTCTGCTTCAAATACTTTTTCTTCCCTGCTTCAAATACTTTTTCTTCCCTTTTAAGATGTCATAAGACTCTGGCTGTAGGCATGGAGAAGAAACAGTAGTGACGCTGGGGCTAAGGAACTACTAGACATGAAATTTGAAAATTACTGTTGGGAATCTATCTCAGAACGACAGGAACGAACTACATTCAGATAGCTCTCAAATGCTACAGCAGGAAAAAGTTATTGAAGAGGAGGATATTTCAGGAGATTGCAGGAGGGCTCACAGGGAAAAGGTAGAGGTATCCTTATACGATCTATTATCACATATGTTCAGCAGAGTAGTAAACCAACATATAATCTGAAGAAACAGCTATTTGTAAAACTTGACACACTGAAATTTCAGCAAAACTCAACCTGGCCAGCAGCACTTGTCAATTCTCCAGGAAAACCACTCCTCACAACGTCAAAATCTGACAAGGAAGCTTGACTTCCCAGGGTACTCCACAGCAAAAGAAGCAAGTCTTAAGGCAAAACACTTAACCATAAGTTCTTCAGCAATCTTACTTTTATTGTTATGATTTTTTATCATTATGTGTAACCCTCAGGAACTCTTAAGTTTATGGGTACGCAACCAGGAATGGTTTCAAGTCAAAGCACAGCATGGCATTATGGCTGGACCAACACCACCTGGGATCACCCTGTCCATGTCTGTGCTACTCTTAGCACTATGGCTCATGGTATTTAGTTATCATACTGGTTTAATTGTGACTATTCATTTGCTACAACATCATGCTAATTAACCACAGGGCAGAAACATGCCATTATGTCAAGAGAATTGGCCCTTTTCTCCAAGCAGCTGCAGCCTCATTCCGTCAACCCTGCAAGAGGCAGTATTCCTTCTTCCTTTAATGAAGACCATCAGTGAGAGCTCCGGAGGACTGTGCACAATCTTGGAGTGTAACAAACAAAAAGACAGAGACGAGGGAGACGGGCACATGTAAAAAGCAAAGAGATTAAGGGCAGTAACAATAAATTAGAAACTTCAAGAGGGCTGAAAGAAAGGGCTAGTGAAAGCTGAGAACACACATGGCATTTAGTAAAACTCTAAGAAAGACAGAAGAGAATGAACTGTGAGGAGAGAAAACCGAGAAGCAGAAAAGCCTACCCAGAGGCAAACTATAAAATTCAATAAACATCTGCTGATTGAGGCTCCAGGCTCTAAATACAACTATTATGAGGTATAAGGAAAAGGATTGTCAGCAGTGTTGCCAACAATTTATCTGTGAATACATAAATAAGAGACACCATGGTCTAAAAATCCTGTGTGTCATGGTCACTTTTTTTTAATCTATTCTCTCAAAATCACGAAATCACGAAATGTCTCTTCAAGCAATGCCATCAAATCCACTTAAAAAGCTGCGAAACTGTCATTCTTAAAAGCAGAACTGACCCAACTCAGTCTACCATCAAAATCCTCTAAAAACATTCTACGAAATGTTTTTTTTTAAAGTATAACTACATAACCATGGCCCAATAAGACACAGTCCTCTCTGCAAGGCAAAGCCGGGCAACTTGAATTAAGTTATCAGTTTGACTAACAAGATTTCTGATAAAACATGTAACATAAAGTAATTAACAAATTGAAATGTAAGTTCTCATACACTACAATGACAGAATTGCATCGATAATGGTGTACAGCTTATTTCAGCTCCTCAAATGAAATGCACCATAAAGTACAAAGCACCACTGTCATTGCAGTGGTACTGTATATCACTGGCATTTCAAAATTAACAAAAAGCTTACTCTATCAGTTGTTCTATTTATCTTTTCTGTACAAAAGACAGACTATTACACTTTGGCCTAAATAACATCCACTAAATCTTGGCAACTTGGTCCTTTAACCATTCCCAGGATCAGACAGACAATTTAAGGTTAGCAACTGTTCACAATTCCCATTTGGCCAAATAAGAAGAGCAGCTTTAGACATAGCCCTGTTGGATGGGAAAAAAAACAATGTAGAAAAAAACAAAAAACAGAACTATAACTGGACTGTGAATTACTTCATTGACTCCAAAAGGCCACATAAATTCATCATTTTTATTTCTTAGTAACCCACTGGAAAACCTGTTTTTGATCATGTATATTCAGTTGTAGCAGAACGTAAGGGAAAATCCACAGGTGGTACAAAATAGCTTTAAAAAAACCTTTCAAAATTATTCTAGAACTCCTGAGTGTCCTCTTACATTTTTATCTACATTTCTTATAAGTAGGAAATATTTTCTTTTTTTAAAAATGTAAATATTTTACCATTTCATAACTTCCCATATATATAGCATGCTTACCACAGATACTATGTCATTCTGCAGCAATTTAATATTGCTTGTTTGTGTGTTTGCAATTTTTTTCACACTAAAAAGCCATTAAAATCTGCTGATGACACATGAAAAAGAAAGAGACCACATAAATATAAGTTTAAACACTCAAGAGGTAGGGGAAAAAAATAATCTCTATACTGTTGAACTTATAAAATGAACACTCAGCTGTCAGAAAGATGCCCTCAAACCCCTTTTAAGTCATGAATCAGCAATAATGGCAATGTTCACAAATGAGAAACCCATTTAACTTCTTATAGTAGGTTCGAGGTTTATTTCCTCTAGTCATCTTCCCAATTCTTCCTTCCCCTCTCCCAATGGATGCTAGCTCTTGTTACACTGTAGAGTACTTCCATTCTGACTGTGCTAAGTACCAAAGTGAGTGTTCACACAGCCATGACAGAACAGTGGTGCGAAGAGACAGGCCCTTCCAGGAGAAAGGAGAAAGGGATTACTAATTTTTAACTTTGTTTTAATCCACTAGGAGCTGTGCTTATAAACTGTGAATTAATCAAAGTATGTATGCATTTTGGTCACTGTAGAATTTCCTGCTTCTCAGATATGGTGTCCCATTGGTTGCAGACAGTAACACATAGATGTGCCAGATAGGCCTGTCAGCTCCAGGGAACTTGGCATTATGCAGCACTAAACAACCAGGACACCCGAACCCACATCAGGAATTATTCAAATTCTTCTCAGATCGAACTTACTATGAATACTTATTTGAAACAGAAGTTTAATTTAAAAGCTGATTTAGGTGAACAACTGAGCTGGATTCTGGATTAACAGCAAACTCATTATCACTAGAACCTCCCACATTACTGCATTTCAAAAACAAAATCTAAACTTAAACTTTCCTACTGTGATCTCTGTAGTGCTGCTTTTGCAGATCCTTATGAAAGCAGCAGTACATGAGACAGAACATTCATAATGTCAACATCTGGTAAGAACTAAAACTGCAAAATTCTTTCTTTGTTCTCTTTGAAGGAAAACTTCTTCCATGAAAAACCTGTATAACCTACTTTAAAAATTAGCAGCAAGGGCACAGAGAGGAACAGTGGAAAGGTTTTTGTCTTTTATTTTTCTTTTTTAAGCCATATAGGTCCTCCTTTGTAGTAGTTTTGACTTTTTTTGTTGTTTTTTTTTGAGCAGAACCATGCAAAATCTACTCAATCCTAATCATACCATTCTGCAGACTGAAATGAAACATTGAAATAAACTGACAATTTCTGATGTATATTTCTAGTGAGGAATTAATCATGGTAGGATACTACTGTCTCTTGCCTCTCTAAGACAGAGAAGTTTCTCACAGAACTAACTTACCAAATATTATTGCAAATTAATACTTTGTTTATCCACAGAAAGCTCCCTAGTGCTTTTTAATTTTTTTCTTTTCTGTTTCCAATATATACTATGCTCCTATTGTCTTCAAAGGTGCAGTTCATGCATTTCTGTAAGTTCATGTACTTACAGAAATACTATTAGATCACTCTGATGACCACGAGATAGTGGAGTTAAGGATCCTGAGAGAAGAGCAAAAATCAAGATCACAACCCTAGACTTCAGGAGAGCAGATTTTGCCTTCCTCAAACATCTCCTTGGAAAAGTCCCATAAGATAAGGTCCTGGAGCGAAAGAGGTGGAAGAAAGCTGGTTAATATTCAAGGATCAGTTCCTCCAAGCTCAAGAGAAGTCTATCCCAGAAAGTAGGAAGTCAAGCAAAAATGCTAAGAAGCCTGCATGGATGAACGAGGAGCTCCTAGCAAAACTCAGACACAAAAAGGAAGCCTATAGAGGGTGGAAGCAGGGGCAGGTAAAATGGAAGGAATAGAGAGACATGGCCTGAGCATGTAGGGTTAAGAAAGTCAAAGCCCAAATGGAACTGAATCTGTCCAGGGACGTTAAAGACAAAAGGAAGGCCTTCTGTAAGTAGACAGGTGATGAAAGGAAGGCTAGGGAAAACATAGGCCCACTGCTAAATAAGGCAGGGGACCTGGGGACACAGAACATGGAAAAAGCTAAGGTACTGAATGCAGCATGGAAAAGACTGAGGTACTGAATGCCTTCTTCACCGCAGTCTTTCCTAGCAAGACCAGCCTTCAGGAATACCAGGCCCCAGAGAACAGTGGTAAAGGCTGGAGCAAGGAGGACATACCACTGGTGGAAGATGATCAGGCCAGGGAAGACTTAAGTAAATTGGACACACATAAGAGCATATCCTGATGGGACGCACCCACAAGTGCTGAGAGAGTTGGCAGATGTCATTGTGAGGCCATTCTCAAAACCTTTGATTGATCATGGTGACTGGGAAAGCACCCAAAGACTGAACGAAAGCAAATGTCACAGCTGTCTTCAAGAAGGGCAAGAAGCAGCACCTAGGGAACTACAGGCTGGTCAGCCTCACCTCACTTCCTAGGAAAGTGATGGAGCAACTAATCCTCAAAATAATCTTCAGGCACATTAAGGACAAGAAAATCACCAGGAGTCGTCAGCATGGCTTCACCAAGAGCAAGTCATGCTTAACTAACATGATCAGCTTCTACAATGGTGTCGTAGATCAGAGGACAGCAGTGGATATTGTCTACCTGGACTTCAGGAACACCTCTGACAGCATCTCTCATGAGATCTGCCTAGAGATGCTGCTGATGTGGGGGTTGAACAAGGGAACAGTGAGGTGGGCTGAAAACTAGGTGAACGGCTAGGACCAGAGAGTGGTTATCAGTAGAACAAAGTCTGGTTGGAGGTCAGTAACTAAAAGTTACCCTGGGGGTCATTACTGGGTGCAATACCATTTCATATCTTCATTAATGATCTGTGTGATGTGGCAGAGTGCACGCTCAGCAGGTTTGCAGATGACACCAAACTGGGAGGAGGGGCTGATACACCTGAAGGTCATGCTGCCATTCAGAAGGACCTGGATGGGCTGGAGAAATGGGCCAACAGGAACCTCATGCAGTTCAGTAACAGGAAGTGCAAAGTCCTGCACCTGGGGAGGAAGAACCCCAGGCATGACTACATGCTGGGGGCCACCCAACTGGAAAGCATCTTGGAAGAAAAGGCCCTGAGGGTCTCAGTGGACACCAGGTTGAACATGAACCAGTGATGTGTCCTCATCCCAAAGAAGGCAAATAGTAGTCCGGGTGGCATTAGAGAAAGTATTGCCAGCAGATTGAGAGAGGTGATCGTTCCGCTCTACTCAGCACTAGTGACATCACACCTGGAGTGCTGGGTCTAGTTCTGGGCTCCTCAGTACAAATGAGACATGGACATGCTACATGAGAGTCCACCAAAGGGCCACCACAACGCAGAGAGACTCGAGCACCTCTCCTAGGACAAAAAGCTGAGAGAGCCTGGACAATAGAAGGCTCATCAATCTATATGAACACCTGATGGGAAGTTTCAAAAGGCTCTTTTCAGTGGAGCCCAGTGAGAGGACCAAATGCCACAAGCACAGACTAAAATACAGGAGGTTCCTCTGAACCTCAGGAAACACTTTTTCACTGTGAGGCTGACTGTCCACTGGCACAGGTTGCCCAGGGAGGTGGTGGAATCTCCATCCTTGGAGATATTTAAAAGCCGTATGGACGTGGTCTTGTGCAACTGGCTTTAGGTGACCCCACTCGAGCAGGGGGTTGGACCAGATGACTTCCACAGGTCCCTGCCAGCCTTCACCATTCTGTGATTCTGTAACAGAAACTGAAATCTCATTACTGAATAATATGAACATGTAACATCCTGAATGAGATATGACATCTACCTGTACCTCATTGGCATCAATTATTAGGTTTAAAACTGTTTAAGTAAAATATAAAATGAGATTCAGCATAACACACAATACAGAAATACAAGAAGTTAAAGAAATTCTCTCAGGAAAGTAAAAACCTACTTTCATGAAAAGGAATTAGCATATTTATTTCCATTGCAGAAGGGGTAGGTATTAAAATTCAACTGCATGGAGCTTTAGAAAGAAAGCTAATCATGGGTGTTCACAGGTATTCAGCTTTGCAGATGTGAGACTGAGTCTGTATGTTTTAAAAAGCATGAAAAAAGAGTTCTCTGTTTTGCAGAGATCTCTCACAGGGTAACTAAATTCATACAGATCTCCATGCCATCATGGCTTGACTGTTATGAATCAACACACTTACTCTGCAGCATCGGGAAGATATCCATCGGGGAGGAGGAGAAATAAAGAGATTCTATCCATTCTTAAAACCAGCATCTCATAAGACAGAAGGAAAGCATTACAGGAAATATTACTTTTTTCCTTCACGTATAGCAGTGACATCAATATTGCTATCATACTGGTATCATTCAAGGCACTTAACATCATGCTATAGGCAGAGATAAATTTTCCCTTAAAGATTTAATATATTTACTGATTTCATTGAAAGAAACGGCATGCTTATTTAGCATGGGCCAGACCTCCCACCAGGTTAGTTGTACCTGTCAGAACATTGATTTCTGGTGTACTCTTCACTAGAGATCCATTTGTTCCTACAGGAATAACATCACCATACATAAAGAACCATCTGATAAACAGGTAGACTACCATGTGTTTAAATAAAACAAACCAAGTATGTCTGCAAATCGGTTTAAATAAAAAGAATCACCTAAGTCAGTAAATCAGACAACAGCTGCATCGACAACTTGCAAAAATTATGCTACACTATGCTATCCATGCAAAGGAAAAAAGAGAGGAAGGGGCAGAAAAATTAATTTATCTCATGAAGATTTAGCAACAGCAAAGGGCAGTCCTCAGTATGCCATTCTTAAGCGGGTACCTGGTCTTTTCTGCAGATATCAATAACCACTTTGGTTTCTGCATGTGGCTGCAAAATCCATCTCAAGCACACTAGCCTAGGAAGTCCAAGAAAGGATGAAGCAGCTCATGTGCCACTTGAAGAATGGTATTATCAACCCCAACTACAGTTAAACAAGATAGATTCTCCTACGTAATACCTGGCAACAGTTTAAGAGTAAGCAATCTGTGCAATTTAGATAGGATGCAAAGTGCCAACAATTATCAAACCAGATGCATTCAGCTCTCCGAAGGATAACTCTTAATAGCGAATGAGAACAGTATGGGGTAGGGTTACCTCAGCCTCTTGCAGATGAAGGTCAGATAATACAACGACCTTGCAAGCAGGTGATGCATTTGGGCTTACAGTCTGCAAAAGATAGACTTAGCAAGATAGTCACCTCTGCTGTTTTGTGGAAACATCAGCTTCATCCAAACCTCTGTAAACATGGTTCAGAAGGGCACTGAGTTGTCAATGAAAGAATTTTGGACTTATCACATAGCACAGTAATGATCTATTTCTTTGTCATCACAACCATGAATCATAGTTCTGTGCTGACAACATAACTCCATCACTGCAAGTACATAATTTGGTCTTCTGGAAATGTTTCAAAAAGTTGCTCTGGCAGATAGGCAACCAGAGGTGCCGTTGTGATTCCAGAAAACATTGAAATATCCTCACATTTAAAAATGTACAAATGGCTTGTTTTTAAAATAGTACCTCAGCTATCAGCAGATGGCCATTTTCCATAAGCCTGATTCAAATTTCTGCTTTGTGATGTATTGTATTCTAGTGATATCCTAGTAATCCGCAATAAAATCCAGCAACCACCTGCTGAAGCATTTCCAGAATTCTACAAAGGTTAATGATGGTAATTTACAAAATTTAGATTGTAATCAATAATACCACAAACAACCAGGTTTTAAAAAAAGACGCATTATCACTGTTCAAAACCCAACAGCCGAAACTTAGAGTGCCGGATTTACCCCGTTAATACAAACATAATTCAAAGCCTTTGCACTAATCTATTAAAATGGATACTACAACAGCATGATGGTTTTCCTCTGCACAGACGGGAAGCTTGCATATATTTCCTATTCCCATGTATATTCAGATCAAGTCTCTCCTTCCTGGGCTTCTTTTCCATTCTCCTCTACAGCCAACTCTTTGTTCCGTCCTCGACAGCCAGTTCTCACCCACACCCTTCTCAGCTGCCCTCTCTCCCGAAACTCGCATATCCCCATTCTCATCTCCCAGCACAGACACCTTGTAACACATCCAGCTTCCTCCCCAAGGAGTACTCCCAGAGACCTCTGCTACTCTTTCTATGCCACCTACTCACTTCAAGTCCTGGTTTCTCCTTCCAGTCTCCTTTGCACCTGTCAGCCAGATTCCGCTCTCCCTTGTGCCTTTTCTTGATTTCCAAGTCCAGCTCTTATCTTTTACAACTTTTAATCAGAAAGCATGATCTTCAGCAACTGACAAGGCTGGACGGGATGGGTAAGAGTGGGAATTGTCTGGAGCCAAAAAGGACTGTGACACCTTGTCACAGTGACTCTAGCCTAACTCAAAAACCCAGGGAAACAACTGTGGAAGACTTCCACTAATCTCTAAGATAAAGCACACTTGGTGAAATCTCCACTGCAAAAGCTTTAGCCGCAGTGATCTAGACAAAGATCTTGTACTAAGCACTCACAAACATTTTTGCCTCCTTCCCTGAACACCTTCACCAGATCAGACAGAACAAAATCACATCAATGCTAATACCCTGGTAAATCCCAAGTTCTCCCACAAACCTGTGTGGCAGCAGAAAGAATCACCAGATGTTCCTGTATTCTTAACATGAGGAAGCTTTGTCTGTTTCACTAGCTTCATTTGTGGAAACAAATATAACTCTTCATCTGATAATTCAAGCATCACAAGCATTTCAGCTTCAACTTCAGGTTAACCTCCTAAAGCTAAATATTTATGTACATATTGTTTTAAAATATTTTTGTATAATATAAGTTTGCACTGAGAGAAGCAGCTTTTTTGACGTGCATATCAAGACAGCAGTTCAAGTGCATACAGCAGCACTCCAAATAGAATTTCCGAACACAAAATGGAGAAGTGGACTGTGGATGACTTAATGACTGTGGAAACTGTTACCTGTTACCATGACTGGAGCCTGTTACCATGACTGTTACCATGCACTGGAGTGCACCCTCAGCAAGTTTGCTGATGACACCAAGCTGTGTGGTGTGGTGGACATGCTGGAGGGAAGGGATGCCATCCAGAGGGACCCTGACAGGCTGGAGAGGTGGGCCAATGAAACATCATGAAATTTAACAAGGCCAAGTGCAAGGTCCTGCACGTGGGTCGAGGCAATCCCAAGCACAAATACAGGCTGGGCAGAGAATGGATAGAGAGCAGCTCTGAGGAGAAGGACTTGGGGGTATTGGTGGATGAGAAGCTCAACACGAGCCGGCAGTGTGCACTTGCAGCCCAGAAAGCCAACCGTGTCCTGGGCTGCATCAAGAGAAGCATTAGCAGCAGGTCAAGGGAGGTGATTCTCCCCCTCTGCTCTCGTGAGACCCCACCTGGAGTACTGTGTTCACATGTGGGGCCCCCAACATAAAAAAGACATGGACCTGTTGGAGAGAGTCCAGAGGAGAGGCACAAAATTAATCAGAGGGCTGGAGCACCTCCCCTATGAGGACAGGCTGAGAGTTGGGGTTGTTCAGCCTGGAGAAGAGAAGGCTCCGAGGAGACTGAAGTACCTGAAGGGGGCCTACAGGAGAGATGGGGAGGCACTCTTTATCAGGGAGTGTAGTGACAGGACAAGGGGTAACGGGTATAAGCTAAAAGAGGGTAAATTTAGACTAGACATTAGGAAGAAATTTTTCACTGTGAGGGTGGTGAGACACTGTAACAGGTTGCCCAGGGAGGTTGTGGATGCCCCATCCCTGGAGGTGTTCAAGGCCAGGCTGGATGAGGCTTTGAGCAACCTGGTCTAGTGGAGGGTGTCCCTGCCCATGGCAGGGGAGGTTGGAACTTGATGATCTTTAAGGTCCATTCCAACCCAAACCATTCTATGATTCTATGACTGCTTCCAGCTCACATACCAGCTCACATACATGCCAGATTCTGAATTTTACCACAACTCCTGTTGACGTCTGACTTTTTATTGTACGTGTCTTGGGATCTTTAAGTGACTCAAATAATTATTAATTAGGCATATTCAAATAAAGACCATCAGTCCCATCCCAGCTTCACCATACTACCAGGAAGAAACAATCCTTAGTTTAGGAGAGCTTACAGCCAAGGCAGGCAAGACAAAGAAAGATACGCAAAGAGAAAACTCAGAGTCAACACTACAAGGCACGGCCCAAGTCCCAAATAGCTCTGGTCCCACCTCTATTCTACCACCAAGGCCTCTCTTCAACCAAGATGCTGGTTTAAAGTCTTGACTAAAAAAAAAAAAAAAAAAAAAAA
>WKFP01014803.1:2094-22647 GCA_011057875.1 Pterocles orientalis | reverse complement strand
GGAGCATCTCCCTTATGAGGAAAGGCTGAGGGAGCTGGGTCTCTTTAGCTTGGAAAAGAGGAGACTGAGGGGTGACCTAATCAATGTTTATAAATATGTGAAGGGTGAGTGTCAGGAGGATGGAGCCAGGCTCTTCTCTGTGACATCCAGTGATAGGACAAGGGGCAATGGGCTCAAGCTGGAACATAGGAGGTTCCACTTGAATATGAGCAAAAACTTCTTTACAGTGAGGGTGACAGAGCACTGGAACAGGCTGCCCAGAGAGGTTGTGGAGTCTCCTTCTCTGGAGACATTCAAAGCCCGCCTGGATGCGTTCCTGTGTGATCTGATCTAGGTGTTCCTGCTCTGGCAGGGGGATTGGACTAGATGATCTTTCGAGGTCCCTTCCAATCCCTAACATTCTGTGATTCTGTGATTTTGTAATGCAGACTGCCACCAGTATCTTTACCAGCACCAGCACTGTCTTTACCAGCACCAGATCTTCACCTCTGTCCTTCCATCACAGAGAATCCTTGAATTCAGAGACAATCACATTTCCTTATACAGTACATAAGTTGGTATATTATTATTACATGTAAAAGAAGAGGTCAAATAGGCTTTTCCATAGTATTTAGAAAGCAGAAATTCCCAGCACAAGTAAAACCTGCAACTACAAGTACTATACAATATCATAAAGACAATAAACATGAGGAAAAAAACCAGAAGCAATGAGAACACATTTCCTTTTCAATTATATATTGAACTACCCAGAATTCCAGAATAAAAATGCCCAATTACACTGAACCATAGCTGTCCAATCCCATTACAAAGCCTCTCTCCATGTCCCCTCTTCACACATACATACAGCATAGATGTTACGAAATATTAGTTGTTTAGCTTAAATAAGTAAGTTTTAAATTGAATTAATCACTTAGCATGATACGGTTCTGTGATTGAGTATGCTGTTTGCTTCGCTTTACTTAGCGAGCAGTGAGATTTACTGAAGCCTGAGGCCACAAGCTGTAAATTTCCACTTAGGTACATTTCTCCTTTTAGTAGCTGGTACAGTGTACAGTGTTTTGGGTTTTTTAGTGTGAGAATAACGCAGACAGCACACTGAAGTTGTGGTTATGGCTGAGTGTTCTGCGTAAGCATTAAGTCCAGAACTTTTTATCCTTTCTCATGTTTCTCATGTTTCTCATGTTCTGTTGAATAAATGCAGACTAGAAGACACAGAGGCTTCGAGGCTACAACCATCAACAGCAGTTGCAACTCCTCACAGTAGGAACAATTGACAACTAGCCTAGAGACAGAGAAAGAATCCAATGAGGTGTTAGAAGACCTCAGACCAAAAATCATCATTGTACCAAAAGTCACGTGAACAGCATGTGAAGAGCCCATAGTGGCAGGTGAAGAGTCTGTAAAGGTGTAATTCCCCAGGGATTTCCTGGCTGGGTGTCCCTCTCTGGAGGCATCCAGCTTGAGCTAACCCTGCTGCTGTACCATTTAACAAATTATTTCCTTTTTTAACTTTGATGCCTGAGACTCCGCTATGGGAAACCTAGGGTTTGAACAACAGGGATAACACCGGACACCCAGACAGCATCGGCTTCTTTTAACAATAAACACTTCTGCCTTTGCAAACATTAACTTGCAATCTATGGATGCTTCTTGCAGAAGCGTTTGTTTATGTGTTTGCAGTTGTTCCCACACAGACCCATGTCCAGGTATGTCCAAGCCTGATCAATGATGAAAATACATTTCTTTTTTCCAACACAGACTGGATGGGGAGGAGAGAAAGGATGACAATCTTTATCTCCAAAAATCTCCCAGAAATGAACTCTGGCTTTTTCATTTAAGAATAAAAACATCAAGTCTCTAAAAGCATTCAGAGGATCTCAGACATTGTTAATGTGACTTTTAAAGCATATATTTGTCCTAACTGCTTTTTCAGTGCATAAGGCATTTTTCAAACATGATTTTTTTAAGGAGAAAAGAATATTAAAATAACAGGCAGATAAATTACATAATATTTGTCTTTTTTTCATTAGGAGGCGGCAGAAGAGCATTATCCATGCTGACAGTGTCTGGGCATTTTGACTAATCTTTTTATAGTGCTTCAATTTAATAACATCCAAGTCTGGAACACACTCTGTGCCTGATAAGCAGCTCACACAAATCCAGAAAAAAGAAAAAAGAAAAAAAAAAAACAAACAACAAACCAAAAACTTCTTTCAAATCACTACGTTTTTTACACTGGAAATACTATGTTAGTCACACTGTAAATTACATGTTGATCACCCCAGAGCCCCCTCAGCTTGACTATGGATTCGTGTTCATGTTCTAACCCATGTTCCTAAAACCAGCAGCACAGCTCACTGATAACATACCAGCAAACCTATCTATTAAAAACCTGTATATGTCCAAATGACTCCAGAAGAGCTGACCTTCCCCTTTCAAATGATGTTTTCATCTATATAATTTAACATAAGATTTCAAAATAAGCTATAAAAATAGATTAGATTTTTCAAAGAGATAAATAATCTTTAATAGATCTATGAAACAGCAGAACTCTATCCAACGTAAAAGTTTCATTCAGACTCCATGGTCGTCCAGGAGCACATCCATTAAAGTTTTCCATTAAAATATTTTATTTAAATTAGGACAGATACATCAGTGTAACAGAGACACACTAACTCTTTAAAACCTGTACTTATATTTCACATTTACTGTCTCAACACTCCTCAAGACAGCAGTATGGGAAAATGTCACATTTGCAAGGTTGAGTAGTACTTCACAAAGACCATTTGAACCCAGAAAAGAGAGAGTTCACCCAAAGAAGATTTGTAAACTCTGCCTCAGTACCTCTAAAGCAATAAAGCTGAGAACAGTCTTGCAAGGCTAAAGGTGTTATTGCTACCATCAGATGGAAGTTTTATCCAGATCTCCACTAGAATCTCCTTAAGAAACTTTCTACTTAAGATACTTTGATGTAACCATACTGGGTTGCTATGCTCACTTTTCTAAGATTTTAGTAGTTCACAAACACTGCTCACCTTTTTGTTCTGTCTACTGTTACCAAAGACATCAGTTATGAAACTTTTTCAAGGTTAAAGTAATTAAAAAATACGCCATGTTTAGTATTTGATAATCACATTCCACTCTGTTTTACCGTAAGGCTGCAATACTCTAAAGGATTAACAATAAGGATTTACCACACTTCCCAAAACATCTTCTGACCTCAGAAAACACACATCTTCTCTGGTGGGAAGATGCAGTATGGTCTTCTACGTTACAAGTAGCATACACCTTCAACACTAATCGCCAAGGTCACGTCCAGCAGCATAGACAGAACTGAAGTAAGAAATAGTGTTTACCTGCTCACAAGAAGTACTGGAAGTATACTGGCGTGCTTGTTGTGTGGCCAGAGACCATTCAGGAAGCAGATGTAATATTAGGGTGACATCTACTTGCTGACTGTCTTAATGAGAGGGCTACCAAACCCAGGAAGATAAAACAGAGAGACTGGTTTTAGATTTAATCCTAGCCTTGAATCCATACAAAACCTGTTCCCCACTCCATCAGTGCTACCTCCTTACACGTACATACAGTGCAAGCACAAGCTTACGCTTCTTCTAAAAGAACAGAGACATACACGGGAAAGTACTTCAGGGTGGGGATTGACACTGTTGGACCCTTCCCCTACCAGTGAGGCTTGGCCCAATATCCTGCTTTTCTGCTCGTTACCCACCTCACCCATCAGCTCCCCTCAGACTTACCCATTGGCCTCAGGTACACAACTTTAAGCCACACAGCACCTTTTATTTCTGTAATTCTTCTACATAATTTTTTTCTCAAAGTGTAATTTCTAACTCTAGTAGCAGTGCAACACAAATCTTGAAATAAAGTGCAACATTGTTCTGCTGTAAAATTATAAGAAAATTTGCAATTTAAGGCTTTCAGACTTGGGTCTCTCTTTTCTTCTTCGTATCTGGTATGACATATAAGATTTTAGTGAAACCCTTCTTATGAACTTACTCTTCTGCTTCCTACACCAACACAATCTTTGAATCCTATCTTCCTTTCCCCCCCAAAAAAATTTAAATACGCCATTATTAAAATAAACACACAAGTTACTCCTTTTTTCAGGATAAATAGCCCATCTGTTTATTCCAGTCAATATAAGGGTTAAAGAATATGTACCTGTATCTAACACTGCAAACCACAACATTCACATCCTAAGCACTTGGCTTCCAAGCACAAAGAAAGAAGCAGAATGCATAAAGTATGCTCCTAAAGCAGCATGGTATCTTCTTATTTTGCTATGCAGAAAAGAGTATATCCTTTTTAGAAGTTATACACCATCAACTTACACAGCAAGTGCTAAAAGAATACAATAAAAAATCACATTATAAAAATCATCTGCATCTAAAGTGCTGAATGTATTGCAATAATAGAATAAAAGTCCTTATCCCACAGCAAAATATCTTGGGCATAGTCTTACCACCAGTAAATTCACTTTAATGAAAATTATGTCCAAGAACATAATTTGTCTCTTAAACCAAGGATATAATTTAGTCCTTAAGTATATAACCAAGGAAAATATCTTTAAGCTCAGTATTTATATTTACTTCACTATATTAGTTCCTATACTACTAATTTAAACTGTCCCAGAACTAGGCATGGGCATAACTGCTGACCACATTTAGCCCAATAGGCATAATAGGTCAGACCACAGATCTCCCTGCCTTAGAACACTACCTCAGCAGTGGATGGCCAGGCGAGCATATAAGAGCAAAGGTAGTACGTAGTGATACCTCCTCAGAATGCTGGGGCTTAAAGCCATCCAGGCTCAGGGGCTTGCCAAGTCAAAGGTAGTGTCTTTGAATTTGGAAGAAGAAGAAAATATAGATTAGACAATACAGCTCCTTCTATAAGAACACCTCTTTTTGCAGAAAAAACTGAATTAATATGTACATAAAACATACAGATACTGATTAAAAGTTTCATTTTTTAACTATGAAAAAACAGCCTGTAATTGCAGTTTCTGTGCACTGAACTGGTTAGCTGTACATGTTTTCAGCAGTGTTCACGATGTTGGCATTAAAAATATGCCTTGTGATTATATTAAAGGTTCACAGTGTTGTATGACTGAAAAATTGAAGGGATCCAAAGTGCACTTACCTAATTTGTGTGTCATGTATTGCATACAAATCACATCCTTTCTTCATTGAGCCTTAAAAAGCTAACTGTGCAAATCATGTTAAGCCATAATATTGACAGGTGAAGGCCCATTTAAGTAACAGCAGAACTGAGCTTAGCTGGATACTGTTACTTATTTACAAAGGTACCAAAAGTACATTTTCATGGAATACAGCAACAGCCATCTGCAAATTCTACATTTTTTAGATTCGCCTCTCTTAATGTATCATATATTAAAAAACACCCCAAAGCTAACACCACCACTAAGCAAACCTTGCTAAGTAAAAACGATGTTTCTTCTACCTCTCTATGCAGTTCAAACACACTGAATCTACCATGCAAACAGTACACTGGATGATCTCTGAAGAGAAGAAAAAGAACTTTGAAAGGAGAGTAAACCTGAAGAAATGGGGTAATATGTACTGATACATACATCAATAAACAAGAGCTTGAACTCTGGAGCTAGGGAACCGTAAAGCATGAGTTTTATAGAAGTATGACTGACCTACGACAGAAATCAGGTTTTGCTTCTACTGCCTGCATGACCTCTGGACAGGGGCAGAGAAGTAATAAAGACTATAAAAATCTCTGCTTACCTGGACAAGAGTTTGTCTTGAAAAAAAGATACGCCTTAATTTTCACCCATTTCCCAAAGAGGGATGTAAATCCCAAGTAGAAAGTTTCAATACAAATAGAATGAGTTGGAGTAATTTCATTTTCTTTTTTGTCTAATGTATCCATTCAAGAATGCATTTACTATATCTTCAGGGCTTTGTAGTTTTCCTGCTTATTTTAATAACAGTAGTTTCATGCCTAGAGGTCCATGTACCGAGATAAAGAGATCAAGCACCTACACCAGAACCCACCGTGCATCACAGTATTGGTCTGTTATCACATTTGTTGTTTAGACATATACACTGGCAGCAGCCCATGGTAATGTGAAAGTTTGAGCTGACGGTAGAAGTGAAAACACACTAAGACAGTAGTAATTTAATCAAATTCCTATTGTGCCAGTTCCAAATTTTTCCATTGTTTAAATGAACACAATGCTACTGTCTCCCATAGCCAGAAAGGAAGGAAAAGGGGGAGAGCATGACAAAGAGGTAAAAAACATAGATACATAAACCATATGTACAGCCTTTACCCAGGGCTTTCTATCTTCAATTACAGCAAATAAAACAGTACCCGTTACCTATAGGAGAAGGCCAAACACAAACATTCAAATTACAGGGAGTTGGTTGAGTAATTAAAGGTTAGAGAGCAACAAACTGCATTGCAGAGTATTTATGCATCTTCTCTTCTATGGAGGTAGAATATGGTGCTTCTGTAAGGCCTCCATGTTTCATCCAAAACACACTGTTCTATCCAAGACCTGTGCTGAAGCTAACCTCGCCCTTTTAGTCACACAGGATAAAGCACACACAAGCAGTTCAAATTGCAAACATGAAAACTAACAGCAAAGAAATTGCAATTAGCAGCTAGAGAAAGTTAGGAGTGTAAGATCTCTCCTGGTATGCCTGCAGCGAGAAAGGGGCCCATTTCTAACTCACCTGTAGTGCCAGAGTACAAATGTAAATGAAGCATTAAAGTAAGCTTGTTGAAAAAACAAACAAGCAAACAAAAACCCATCAAAAATGTTGCATGGTGCACAGTCACAGACTTCCCTCAATATTTCTCCCGTTAAAACAACAGAAGAAAAGGTATTTCTCATAACAAAAGTCTTTCTCTGTAGATACGTGAAGAAAAGTTGAATAAATAATATTTCAAGGTAGCAGTACTACCAGGAAATACTGCCTGCTCCAAGTAATGATCCAAGTGTCAAATCTTTGCAACGCTCCATGTTTTATGTGATCCTGCACAGCCTGGAAAATTAAATGTTTAGGGGACAGAGAGCAGTGATCAGCAGGCCACCAATATATCCGTAGCCAGAAATACTGTGGCAGACTCCTACCAAAAGTAATCTGAAGATTTTATGCTGAGTCTATCGGCTCCATTTATGCTGCCTTGCCAATACGCAATTTCTGAGCAACCATTTGAAAAAGTAACACTGAGTTAATGAAATTGAACTCTTTTGTGCTTAAAGGAGGAACACATATAAAGCTTCTTTCTGCTGCACAGTCACAAACCTGTTCCTCTTGCACGGCTGGGTACTGCACTTGCTTAGAGCTCACATATTCACTCTGCTTCCCCATACACTGTTGTCCCCCTCACTAGCCTACTGATTTATTTTCCATTTTATTCCTCAGTGTCTCCTTTCTCTGTACAATTAACTCCAGAAACTGTTAACTCTCTCCTATCTAATATTCCTGAAAAACCAAACCTATAAAGTAAACAAAGGATATGTTACAGTAAAAGGTGTATCACATAAACGGGCAAAAGGGAAAGAGAAGCATTTAAGTTAAACCAGGCCAATACAGACTGCAGATTCAATTTTCTACAAAATGACCTTAATCAAATGCTTGGTATTTCATAGTATAACTGAATTATCAGTTCTCAGTAAAGCCCATAAGGATGACATATCTAAGACATTTCAGTAACTGCCAAAATATGCCACTTCTAAAATATTTATTAAGCATCTGCATTACATCTGACATGGCCTTCATTTCAAATTTATTAAAAACACACACACAATTACGTTATACAAAAACCAGACATACCCACGACTATAAGAAATAACAGCTTACTATGGTTTCCAATGGAAAAGCAGAAAGTTTCCCATGCCTTGTTTTCTTTTAGGCAAGGAAAGAAAGTAACCTAATTAATCTAATGTAAAGAAACAACATTACCTTGGTTAAACACAAGCAAATACAATTTCTGCCAATATTGTTGTCTTACCAATAAATATTTGTCATCTTCCACTCACCCCACCTCCCTCCTAAATTAGTCACGATCTGCTTAATCTCAAATGAGATCTCCATATTTCATCTACTGCAAAGATGAATGTTGGGTATAAATACAGCTCTTGGGAGGCAAGGGAATCTCTGCAGCAGGATAACAGGAAAAATTTCTCTATGCAGTTACAATTGGTTGCTTTTCACCACTTACTCAGAGTAAAGCAGCAAGAAAGTTCAGGTCATTTCCCGACTAGCTCAGCACGTTATAGCAAGACACACATTCTATTAATTTTTAACTGCCCAAAAGGGGAGGGTTTCTTTTTAAAGCATAAAGAAGGGCACTGAAACTGCTTACCTCACTCAGCTCTGCAGGGGAGTTATTTCCATATTTCATAGCAACTCCAGAATTCATGATTAGACTTCTCAGGGCTTGACGATTTCTGCAGATTTTAATGCTTCGAAGATTTGTTCAACTGATCAATACTATCCTCTCAAAAATTTTTCTGTCTTAAACATTTTGCTTTAGACAGCCATTTTACTCCACACTGATAGTTTAATTAGTGACGCAAGATCATCTAAAAGAGCCAACCTGGTTTTGACTTCACAGACAATCCATTGCTGTGAGAGACTTGATAACACTGTGAAGTGCTCAAAGAGAATGCAGGGAAGGAACTGCTTGCCAGGATCCCAAGGCTTAGTCCATTTGCAAGTCGTGCTTTATCTCTGCTGTCTGTTTTATGCTGCTCTTTTCCACAACTCTGTTAAAGGGCACCTCCCAATGCTGCTTAATGTACTTAGAAAAATTGGTGAGCTTCATGCAAGTTCACAGAGAAATTAAAAACCGCTGCTGTAGTCTTCGGTGTTCGGGGAGGGTGAAGGGAAAAGAAAAGAATGCTCCCCTCCCCGAGACAAACCAATGTTGCACTTCACGCTAAAGTTTCCCCTGCCAGTGAGCCTGGAGTTTAAGTGGTTTATGATCAAACACAGCTGTCTTACTGCTGGCTAAAGGGTGCATGGAAGGGGCGGTACTAAACAGAGAGCGCAAGTGGGAGGGAGAGAGCTACAGAGAGTTCATTTTGGAATTACAGGCATCTTTCCAGCTTTCTGCATACTAATTACTCTACACAAAACTATAAAGCTAAGTAACAGGAAATGCCACCTGGATAACAATAAACCAGATTCCCATGTGCAATTAAAGGAAGGAAAGTTGGGGGTCTTTAGGACGGGGCGGTTGTAACGATTTCAAAAGGTCTCAGTAAGCCCAAAAGCACCATTAGAAAGCTGCAGATTTTACGTAACACCCTGACATTTTACAAAGACTTCGGAGAGATGCTACTTTAAGAAGGGGAGAAAAAAATCATTTGCTTTCAATGTTCAACTAATAATCTAGAAAAATCCTTAACAAACTGGATTTGTGGACATGCTGCACTCATTGCAAGAACTGACAACCTCCTTTCCCTTTCCCTTCACCCCCTAAAATATAGTGACAGCCCCACAAGCTTTGTGATGCTGGATTATGATGTACTTTTCAGGCTAGAAGGAGGAAATACCATACTCTGAAGCTGAAATGTACCCGATTGTCTTAATAAAACGTATTATTGAAGTGTCAAATCAGTTCAGAAAAATAAAACAAACACATGAGAAACAGGAATAAATGTTATATAAGCTGTGGCACAACTATTTTACCCTGGGAAAAAAATGTTTGCATGGGAAACAACACTGTCAAAGTGTAACATTTTGAAATAATCTTGTGATATTTTCTTCCTCCTCTGCTAATCACAGATTAATAGCAGTATGCTATTAGGGATAGCATAGGGAAAACCGCTCCAAATGACAACAGAGAAAGTGCCTTAAGAACAAGAACCAAGATAAACACACACACACACATACACACACATATATATATATATATATATATATGATACTAAAGAGCAGTAGCACTTTCTGAGTCCCTGGCCCTTCCCCGTGCCCAGCACCAGGAACTGCAACACTCTTCTGGCTCAGGGGCTAAGGGAAAAGCCACAATCTCTTTACAGGACTTTTTGCTTTCATCCTCCAGGTCTTATTTTCCAGCCTGTCCTTTCTCTTTTCTGTATTTTTCCTGTTCTCCAGTTTGCTTTCCAGCAGTCCATATTTTTTTTACTTCCCTTCCTCTTTTCATGCCCACCTTGTATTGCCTCCATTTCTCATTATTTTCCTCCTTGAGAGCATCCTCCCTGTCTCACCTGTACATTCAGTTCTGTCTCTACGTTTAGTGCTTCTCTGTATATCCTTCTTGCTCATCTGCTTTGTTCCCGACATCCATTTTCCGCCGCCAGCCCCGGGGCGGGCTGCAGTGCTCTCTGCTGGCGATCGCGACTGTCGCAGCCACAGCCGGCAGCGCGGAGCCGCGCGGGGCGAACTGCGCCTTCCCTCCCGCGGGCGGGCAGACAGGAAGATCCACCACAATACAGAATACAGTACGGAACAGCATTTCCACAGCATTTTCGTACACTGATTTCCTGTGCATTAAAATGTGACTAAGAGTGTTTTAAATCCAGGAACAAAGGGACTTACCTCATTTCTCATATATGAGAAAAAAACTACTTCAGTTCAAAAATTCCTGCGGCTGACACAATGCACTTAAAAATGTTTTATCTTTTCAAAGTTACGCCTTCACAAATGGGAAGGTAACAATGTTTTTATATTTTGCATCACTACCCCTATCAACTTTTATATTGCCTCTTCTAATCTGTTTAGGATCTGCTCTGATCTGATCTTTGTCAAATACTCTCACATGTATCACAGGTTCACCAACACAGAGATGAGTCTCAGATTTACTTAAGAGTAAAGTTCTAAGGTTTCCCTTTTCTAAAGGAAAGACCATATTAATTATGGCTTCAATATACTGTATTTCCCATACTATATTCCTATATAGCCAAATACTTCCCAGCTGACTATAAACAGGCATGCAGAAATTATAAGTATTGATTTGCTTTCCTCACTCACCACTGTTGTCCAATTCCTGGCCAACTAGCCATCACACAGACCAGAGCCTATGGCATGACAGATGCATCCCAAGCATGATGGCACAGGACATCTGAAGATCTGAAGTAGATCCACTATATACTGTACCCATATGCTCCACAGGATTTTTTTCTGCCTCTTTCCTACTTCATACAGTAACACGGTAGAAAGAGATACTGACTGAAAAACAACAGCAGAACTCACAGTTTCACATGTGCACAAGAACATGAGAGATACATGCAAATAATTCCAGAAAAAAGTTTATTGAGAATTTAATTGTAACTCACATGCAAATTAATGAAACAGTTAAACCAAACTCTGATGAAAAATTATTTTACTTTAACCCCAGCTGACTCCCATTGCAATCTCTGCATACTTGCACTTGAGTGGTACAGGATCACACATTCCTCAGTTGGAAAGTATCAGCTGCTACTTTTAACTAACCCATAAGTACTGGCACTTCTTGTTTCAATGTCCTAATAAACTTGAGAAGCATTTCTTTATTGTGGAGGGCTAGCTAAGAGTAAGTGTCATTATTCTTCTAAAATAGTTACTACTATATGACATTTTTAAAATAGTCAGTACCATTGAGAACATATTCCAAATACCTGAAGATGTAGAAGTTGTTCCTCTGTGAAATGTCATATTATCTAGCATTTCTCTGAGTCCATTTACTAACTGAGTAAAAACATTACATCACAAAATCAAATTCCCAGATATGCCTGACCAATTGGCTCCAGTCATTTTCACTGTTTTCACATACATGTAGATGATCTAATACAGTAGCAGAGTACCAAGAACTTTGTTGAAGCCAAAGTGTATTTTCCCACTGGCTTGTGCCAAAGGCAGGTTTCAAAGAAAAATCTCAAGTATGCCAATTTTGCATTGCCAGGAAAGGAACAAACCACCCTGTGATCTAGCCAGAGAGAGGTGTCTGTTAGACTCACTCCCTCCCTGTTTCTCTTTGGTGGCTGACTGTTCATTCTCTCTCTCCCTGACTCAGTTCCTCACCTCTTGGATAGCAAGGCTCCCTTGCCCTCAACCTTGTACCTGTCTCTTTTTTTAGCCTCTACAGTCAGGCAGGGGGTTGGGATAGGAATAGGAAAAGGTATCTTTTAACCTACAGATGTGCACTTCTTAGCCCAAGAGGACACGGTCTCAGTGAGTGCCACTGTGATACAAACAAGAAGAGGGAAACAAGAAGCTGGATGAACCTGTCACCAAGGCTTTCAGAAGCAACGTCCACCAAACACATTCTGTCAAGATAAGAGACACTGTCCTGGGTTTCCACTCAATCTCAGTGCATTCTGATTAATTAGTGCTTTATGTACCTCTAAAGCACTTATGATGCACACTGCTTGTAGGTCAGTGCATTTGCACCAACAGATTCTTTCCAAGATAATTTCAGAACTATCCAGTAACAACCATTAGTGTGGCCAGTTTGCTGATTGTTCATCTAATAAACCCATGGCCACTCTGTTCCATTTGTTTACTCTTATTCAACTGTATTAAAAGAATCATATGTTGTATCCAAGATTCACTGAGTCTACCTTTTGATTTTATCTGAATAATCATTTAATAAGATTTACTCTGTCACTCGGTGTAAAAGGATTATTTTGGGACAAGGTACAACTCTCCTGCCCTTCCCATCTTTACTTCTGAAAATGACACAGAATATAGAAAAAATAGCACTGCAGTTATTTTACAAGTCTTCTCCCTCAAAATATGCCTCAGTAATTACAATACTCTATTTCTTAACAGTTATTGGAAAAGGTGTGACAATTGCCACACATGAATGTCCCTTCCTTGTTTTGACAGCTGCAGAGTGAAAACTACAGCACAAAAGCAATTATCTATAAAATAGATATGTATCACATATTCTTCAGCAGTGTGTACCACTCTCTGAGAAGCAGTTTCACTCTGCATACTACATGCAGAATTCTAGCACATATGAAATAAGGCCTTTCTGGACTATGTAATCTCTGTAATTGAAATGCAACTTATTGCAGTCCACTGAGGATTTAGTTCATGTTTGTTTGTTTCAGTAGCACCTCTACAGTTAGAGCAGCACCCTGCATAATCCCCCACACCAATAAATGACACCTCCAAATACTGCAAAACTACTACACACAATCTGAGTACAACACATTTTTGTTCTCACTGTGGCACAAAAAAACACAGGTCTTTAACGCCAAAGTCTAAATTTCCATGGACACAACAGTATCACTCAGAAGGCTAGCATGAAGCCTAAACTTGGAAATGGAAATTCAATACAGTAGTTGGATAATGTTGCCAGAAAATTCTTTATTCAATAGCACTAATGCACTATGATTTAAAAAGGACAGGCTAAAAGGGCTGGTAGGTTCCTCTTGATGCAAACTCTTCTCATTAATGCTATGCACCTAGGTTGAGAGAAAAAATTCCAACTAATTTGAAACAATTGCAAGTAACCACTCAATTATCACTGTTCATTTGTTCCTTGCTTAAAAACACAAACAAGGCCATTCTGTAAACTACAATTCATGCCATCATACTGCTGCTTAGCTTCCCTTCCTTGCCCAGCATTCCCTCAGTTCAGTCATGCATTCCTCCAGCTATTAACCACCAGGTAAATTCACTCATTTCACTTCCACTCCCTACAATCTTGGTAGCCATTCTGATTTAACTTCTCTAGATACAGCCTGTGGTTTTGCATACTTATTGCACTAAAAATACAACCACTCTTAGTAAAATGCCTGTTGATTAATCCTACCTTTAAGAGATCTACTCTTCTACTTTAACAGAACATGTATTCCCTCATGTTTAACAGTTGTGAACTGAATCTATTTCAAAAATTCTCACTTGCATAAGAAAGATTTGCCAGGACTCCCCTGCTAAAGTCTCTTCTATTTTTTCCCAATCCCTAATAGTGATATTTCCTCATTTATATTCTCTTCTTAAACTGTCTTGATTTTGTATCTTGTCCATCATGCACTCTCATGTTGCATTCCAGCCCCCACTCCACAGTCATGATCCCCACTCCTCAGTCATGATCTCATCTCTGCAAACATTCAGCAACCCACTTCATCAGATGCCCACTTCTCTTTTACTCTTGAACTCTTCCAAGACATCTATGTGTGGTCAGTCTGTAATAATTTTCCCTAATTATAACATTTCCCTCCAGTCTGACTTCCATTACCACTGGCATATTGAACGGACAACTCCCTGACCTAGATCAGTGTCTGCGAAGTGCTCACAACAGCACAATGAAGAGGAAGGAAACCTGGCCCCTGGTTTACATCAGAGTTGCATTTGGATGCTTCACCCCCCACCCTAGCCAAGCATCCCATTTCACCATCTATAGTCATGATCTCTTCTGAATGTTTAACAGATGAACTGACGGATACTTTCTGACTACAGGTATATATACACACACATATATTTGTGTTTATCTAGGGTATGAGATGCTTGTACATATACTATACATCCACAAACAAGAATACACATATAAATACACTCATATCATATACAAATTACTTCAATAGTGATGTGAGCTGAAATGATACCCATAAAAACTCTGGTGAATCAAACTGCCTACTTTTAAACCAGATCTATTTTACTATCAACAAATTTAAGATTATTGTCATTGAATTCCTACAGTCCTCATACGAAGTTTATTTTACTTGCTTCCTTCCTTGGCTGGATAGTTCAGTGGCTGTTTATGAAGACCGGCAAGTTAGTCTACAGAACACTTCTCAACTCTATTAAGTATTCAGTATCCAGTATCCAGTAAATATGAGTATTTATTTATTTTTCTAAAGGTCTGCGGTTAGTTTTTCTTTTCTCTCCCTGGACGACTAAGCATAAAAACCAAGCTCTCAATTCTAACCCTCCATCTGGTCTATAAAATTTCTGCCCTTCTAACTGCTTTGCCATGTACCTTTTAAATCTCTCCAGTGACTTTTTTCCTATACATCTTCCTACATTTAAGCTTCTCATATTAATCTTCAAGACTGCCTTACCTCTGCCTCACTCATTTCTACTTCAGCCTTCATATCTGACAGATTAATTTTATTTTGGGAGGGACAGTGAACAACCCTGCTACACCATTTATGACATCTCTGACTTTCTTCTTTGGTCTGTTTGGTTCTAGAACCCAAATCCTGTTTACACTGTTCTAAACCACTTACAGCTTGTCCTGATTTCAGCTGAGACAGAGTTAACTGTCTTCATAGTAGCTAGTAAGGGGCATGTTTTGGATTTGTGTTGAGAAAAAGGCTGATAACCACTAATGTTTGTAGTTGCTGCCAGGACAGTCAAGGACTTTTCAACTTCTCTGCTGTGCCAGTGTCTGCAAGTGCAGGAGAAGCTGGGAGGGAGCACAGCCCCAATCACTAGCCTAGGATTCGACTTTAGGTTTAGGATTGAGACCCAAATTGGTCAATGTTCTATTCCATTATATTCCATATCATGTACGTCATGCCCAATATACAGATGAGGCTCTGTCTGGAAGAACTCTCTCTTGCTCCAAGTTGTCTCCCTCAATGTCTCCCCTCTCTCAGGGTCACCTCAGTCTCTCGGACACTTAGGCTCTTATCTCTGTTCCAGAACTGTGGTTTCGGGACTCTCCCTGCTCTGGGATCATTAGCCAGGAATGGGCTGAGCCTTGGTCATCGGGTGACAAGCAGTATCACTGTGTATCACTCACTTGTATATTTGTATGTATTACTATTATTATTATTATTATTGTCATTATTATTATTTTCAAAGGTCCTTTCCAACCCAAACCATTCTATGATTCTATGATTGTAGTTTAGTTATTAAATTCTTCTTATCTCAACCCACGAGTCTCTTCCCCTTTACCCCTTTAATTCTCTCCCTCATCCACAGGGTGGGGGGGGGCAGGGGAGGGCCAGTGAGCAGTTGTTATGGGTTTGGCTGCCAGCCAGAGTCAAAACTATGATACACTTGAGGTTCATGAAACATGATTAGACAGCTAAAATCTTCTTTACTTTCAGTCCTCATCTGGATAGTCCCTTACTTCAGTAAGTTTAGAAATAACTTGCTAAATATTTCTAGTATTTACCCTCAGATAAGGGTCTGTCAACCAACTAAACCAAAGCAAATAAACAAACCCATCTCTAAAATAAAAAAAAAGGCTTGTTTGTTCTGTCTTCATGATTTAGAATCCTTGTACAAGACACTTCATCATCATAAAGAAACACCTGGCACCCCTGAGGGTGCTAAAGAAACAGACTTTTATCCTCCTTTTCTATAATGTATACCAGACCATCAATATATATGTATAAATTAGATTCAACCAATAATATGCACTTATAATCTCTTTAAAAATGTGTAGGGCAGAAAGATTCAATATCTTTTTCTCCAGTTACTTTCCTAAAATTATAGCTTCAAGTAGTTAAAGTAATACAAAACTCTGTGCAGGAAATTAGAGGTGGCTGTCTAGCTTAAAGGCTAAACCTCACTTGAGTACATCAGTGGGGTTCTTATTTCATTATGAACTCTTCACGGAACAGACACTGCCCTTCCTGAAACTCAAAAGTTTACTTTGATTGCTTCCTACTACGATGAAAAATGGAGTTTACGAATACACTGCAACATAGCTGAAAACAGTTCTCGACAAAAAGTAGAAAAAGTAAGCACAAGAGAGCACATGTGCAGAAGTACTCACCTCACATTTTCTCTGCACTGGCACCAAAACAGTCCCCCAAAGCAGCTGTGCTAACAGCCACATATTCAATTCAAAAAAAACCCAGAACATAAAGACAAGCAAGTAGTTTGAACAGTGGCAGCATCCTGTACTACCTCAGGTCAATATCGCAGACCCGACAGTGACAGGGAAACAATTCCAGAGAGCAGCAGCATCTTGATAAATTTAACCATGGCACTGACAGGCTTCCATGGAAAACCTGCCTTTGTCTCGCTTAGTTGGCAGGATAACACTTGATTACTCCTTTATAACTGAACTAGCACAGAACAGCTAAAGTCCCTTTTCAACTGTGCATGTGATTTTCACTTTATTATCAAAATCCCTATATATCGTGTAACCAAAACATAAAGGTTTAGTACGTGTGCAGAAGAGGAGGAGGAATAAGTCTTCTCATCTTTTTAATAAATCAGGATTCACAGAAGCTCAGCATTGACAACTGCAACTATGTCAGGTCAACAGTTCACACTTAGATAAAAGCTGGTAAGACAGAAGGCCCTGTGACAAGAGCTACACGGCAATCTTTCTGGCACACCAGATTCCACGCAGTTTGTATTGCTTCAACAGACTAATCCTGTGTTTCAGGCTAAGCTTACTACTCTCAAGCATGGAGATAAATATTAATACTACACTCTGTATAACTGTGTGCAGTGGTGCTACCCAATGCACCAAGTGAATTGCTCCTCATTTCAGACAGCTGGGGAAAAAAAAAAGTTAGGAAAAGTAAAAAAGATCTGAACACCCACACTAGAGCCAGAGGTCTCTTAATTACAGCAAACAAAATAGGATCCATAAAGACAGTTTCTAAGCATTGAGGGGGTGAAAGATACAAAGTCCTTGCTACTAAAGTCAAATTAGAAGTTTTGAAACTTGGTCCATAGACCTTCAAAACATTCACTTACACATGCTTGTTAAGAGCCCCCTTTTCGATAGCACCCAATTGCCACATGCCAGTTCCCATCACTGAATTACAACCACAGAGCTGGGTCAAAAGCTATCATTGAGTGTACTTCACCTTCGTTATATGCTTTTAACAGATATTGTTCAACTGTCACATGAAAGAACCAATTAAAAGCTTCAGTCCAAAGGACCTATTAAAAGGCTGCCTGAACAAATGTGCCCTGTGCTGACCCATCACGCTGTGTTGTGATCATCTGCAGATGGAAACAATAACAAAATTAGAAAAAAAAAAACAAAACAAAAACCACAAAAACCCAAACGTCAGCACAGAGCTGTTAGAAAGGGGCTATAATGTAATCACCTATAATGGAGAAAGAAATCATGTCAACATGCTACTGAAGAGGATTTTCAAGAACATTTATAATCCCTTTCCTCACCTCTATGTATGTTACAATCCAGTAAGTTCAAAAGACAGAAAAACTAAATTTCATATAAAATAGATCACTCCTGGTAGACCTAATCCATAATGCTCATTTTAATTTATAAGAGAAAAACAAACAGGTAGCACTATCAGAGGGCTGAGGAAGCCAGGACTGTACAAACACAATGCAGAGTCCTATTACACCTGATGCCTGCTTCGCACAAACTCCATTTCAATTCTGGCTTGAAATCAAAGACAAACAGCAAACAGCTTCCCACCTACCCAGACATAAAAAATGTCTGTCAGACAAAACCGCCTTTGTGCCTGCTTTCTGACAAGCAAAGCCTCCTGAATCTGTATTCCAGCAATCAGTTCTTCCTTTAATGGAATTCTTGGATTCCATTTGTAGCCTGGAAGAATGGAAAAAATGCCTAGTTTGGAAGCAAAGGCACAAAAGGCAATGTTATCTTGGGCACAAATCTTCTATAAAGAGTAGGCTCTACTGTCCACACCATTAAAATCTTGTTCAACTTCAACCCTTCCTACCTACCAGGGTTCCAGCTGAAGGAATCATTAGGCTACATTTTTAGAGTAATAGCTTTTATTGGCATGAAAAAGAAATTGTAATACAAGTTGCAGTTAGGACAGGGAAAACAAATGGCTGCAAGGGGAGGAGAGGAGGACAACTGGCTCCTGTGGTTTACGCCTGGTTCCTGAATACCGAATAGACTACCCAAAAAAAAAACTTGGGAAAAACCAATCTGAATTATAACATATCCTATAAAGTGGCTATAGCACCGAATAAATTCATTGATATACACTGAATCTAAGTGGTTCTTATCCACACTAGCCTCATGCAGAAGGACTAGAAAGGCATCCCATTCAAAAAGATGTGCCTTGAGTGCATGGGATACCTGATACTTTGGGGCCAAATTTTCCTGTCTATAAGAGAAGGAGTTGGGGAACTGAAGGAGCAGAGCTCCTCAAACCACGGAATAAACAAGCTTAATTCAAGAACAGAGAAGATCTGGAGGGAGGGAGGAGAAGAAAAAGGGGCAGACTTTACCAGAAAAGGACATACAGATATTACTCACTCTCGCGAGTCAGTCGCGAGATCAGCTGCTCGGAGCCGACCCAGCTCCCAACAGACTGATCGCGAGCAAAGGGGGGTTTTCGGGAGATTCCTTGCTAAGAGAACACTGCAGCTAGCGACACTTTATGACTCCTGCCGACAGCTCTGTCGCGAGAGGCTGAGGTCGCACAGCCGTTACCGGGGCAACCGCAGCCACTCCCCCCCCAGTCCTTAAATTTTTACCGGGAGGGCGGAGGAGAGCTAGCTCTCCGCCCACCACAGAGAGCAACACCTACAGCAGCAGAGGAGGAGGAGGAGGCGGAGGCGGCTCGTGTAGTGGAACGCAGGAGCTCCTCTGGGTCCAGGAGCCTCACACGGCAGCTGTAGGAGCAGAACGAGCAGACAGGGTTCCTCCGAGGGAAGTACTAGAGACCAGGAGAAGCACGGACATCCTCCCTGACTCTTCAAACACAATGGTGGGCACTCGTCTCAGAGCTAAGGCTGCTGCTCTGGCCAAGGGATCTGCACTATCTTCCCCTGCGGTGCTTGATGCCTCCGTGCAGACAGCAGAGGCATCTGTACAGACCTTGGTGTGTGGGAGGTGCCCAAACCACTCTCCTGGGGTGGGGATGGGAGACAAACCATCCTGCAATAGGTGTGCCCAGGTGGACCAGCTCCTCGAACAGTTGGCCAAATTGCAGGAAGAAGTGGCAAGACTGAGGAGTATCAGGGAGTGTGAGCAGGGATAGATTGGTGGAGCCTCACCCTACCATCCCTGAGGCAAAGGCAGGAGACAAAGGCTCCACAAGAAGCAGAGGATCCCCTCCCCTCTTGACAGCAGGGCAAAGGAAGGGACCTAAAAGAAGGGGGAGAATGGAAACAGGTCCCAGCGCGGGGAAGGAGGCGAATCCCCTCCCAGCCTTCCTCACCCTCCCCATTGCCTTTACACAATAGATATGAAGCACTGGAACTAAACAGCCAGGAAAACAAGGAGGAAGATGAAGGTCCATCCAGGGGGTCACCTAAGCTGAGACAGTCGGTTCCACGCATTGCGACTGCCTCAGCGAAGAAAAGAAGGAGGATAATGGTCATTGGTGATTCCCTCTTGAGGGGAACAGAGGAACCAATATGTCAACCTGACCCTTTACACAGGGAAGTCTGCTGCCTCCCTGGGGCCCGGGTTAGGGATGTCACCAGGAAGCTCCCTGGTCTGATACAGCCCTCTGATTACTACCCACTTCTGGTCATGCAGGTTGGAAGTGATGAGATTGTGGAGAGAAGTCCAAAAGCAATTAAAAGGGACTTCAGGGCACTGGGGCATTCGATTAGAGGATCAGGAGCACAGGTAGTGTTCTCCTCAATCCCCGCAGTGGCAGGGATGAACACTGAGAGGATCAGGAGAACACACCTGATCAACACCTGGCTCAGAGGC
>WKFP01014802.1:745416-801382 GCA_011057875.1 Pterocles orientalis | reverse complement strand
TCCCTCATCCAAGTCGTTGATGAATATATTGAACAGCACAGGTCCCAATACCGAACCCTGGGGGACTCCACTAGCTACAGGCCTCCAACTAGACTCCATCCCATTCACCACAACTCTCTGGCTTCTTTTCTCCAGCCAGTTCACCATCCATCTCACTACCCGATCATCCAGATCACACTTCCTCAGTTTAGCCGCGAGGATACCGTGGGAGATGGTGTCAAATGCTTTTCTGAAATTGAGATAGACCACATCTACTGCTTTGCCATCATCTATCCACCTGGTAATGTCCTCATAAAAGGCTATCAGGTTGGTCAAACATGACTTCCCCTTGATGAAGCCATGTTGACTGCCTCTAATGACCTTCTTATCCCTGATATGCCTAGAGAGAGCATCAAGAATAAGTTGTTCCATCACCTTTCCAGGGATGGAGGTGAGGCTGACTGGTCTGTAGTTACCCAGGTCCTCCTTCTTGCCCTTTTTGAAGACGATAGTGATATCTGCAGTGTCTCCAGATTTCATTTTAATATTTCTTGTGGACTGGAAAGCAAGTGCAGAACAGAGCTGGTTGTGATAAAATAGAAGCATGAAAGCCAGAGAGGGGCATGGGCTATTCTATTACTGTTGTTACTATTGATCTTTTTTGTTATTAGCTTATTTCCAATGTTTCCTTCTTCCTCTGTAGAGCATTTTATGCCATAAGTGTACAGTGCATTTCTTCCAGGGTCTGTCTGTTCTTCACACAGGGTTGTTACTTCAGATTTTACAGAGAAATCTCTTAGCAGGCGTAGGGTTTCCTGCCTATTAGTTGTCCCTTGGGGGTGTTTTGCCGAGCAGTCTGAGAGTTCCCTTTGCTCCTGAATGGCCCCAAACCACAGCCGTGGATGGGGAGCCCTGGAGCTGTCGTAGGATGCTCGGTCCAATACGCTGTGTCAAGAGGTTGGGCTTATACCTGGAGCACAGCACCACGGTGTGGCTTTTGCCTTCAGCCAGCTCACATCTGCAGCAAAATATGTTTGTCCTGATCTGCAAGAGGCTGTGTAGATGTGACACGGATGTTCAGAGCCTGTCTCTCTCACCTGGGATGGCAAGCTCTTGCCTCCCTGTGGAGACACTTCTTCGTATGTAGATGGGATCTGGGAGCAGCAGTCATAGTGTGACACAGAAAGACAGAGAAACTGAGCCTGTCACTCAGTGGCCAGGGCACTCACATTACACATGGGAGACTCGGGTTCAAGCCATCGCTGGTTTTATGTGTTAATTATTTATACAAAACGGAAAAATAGCAGCAGGGCAGTGAGGGAAGTCTTACATTAGAGTCCTCAGCAGAGCGATGGTTAGAGAGCTTAGCTGGGGTGTGGATAACCAGCTTAACCACCAAACTACATGGCGGAGCCTTATTTTTCTGAGAAAGGAGTTGAACAGCCATTTTCTCGTTCAACAAGAGAGGGGAAATATCTGAAACCTAAAAAAAAAAAAAAAAAGTGGGGGTAGGGAACACGCCCAACTGGTCCCACTGAACAGCACTTGTACACACCAGCAGAAAGTGTCATCACATGTCACCCTCCAGTTCTGCACTTCGGCAAATGACTCACCAGAGCATGGGGCAACACAGCATCAACTCTGCTATCGCTGCAGTATTCTAGACCCGGCAGCTGAAGCAGTAAAAAAACAAGCCAAAAATTTTTAACTCCTGTTTAGGCGATGAGTCTCCAAAATGCACAAGTGGATGGAACTGGAGTAAGAGATTCCATTAACTCATTCGCTTTGCAGTCTGTGGCTAGCGCTGTTCCAAAGTCTAAATACAAAGGGCCTGTACATCTTGTGAGTTCACATGTACACATTGTCCTCCTACTGACACATGCATGCTGTTTGTATGGTCAGCCTACTTTAGGAGCAGTCGGTTGTTGGTAAAAGTGTCACAAATCCTAGGTAAGATAAATCTGACTGTATGGGTCTCATCTGCATTCACAGCACAGTGGGAAAGACTGAGTGATGAAAACGGAAAATGCCAGACTGATGAAGATGTCAGGAATGGAAGCTTGCAGAATGCAGCTGCTGTGTTCTAGGTTACTTATGCAGCCTGAAGATAAAGATATGTCCTGTTTCCTCCCAAATCCGTGATGAGAAGGATTGTTCAGAGCTGCAATTTATGAATGGATAATGCAGAGGTAGGGTGTTTACTGTAGAGTGCTGAGAGAACTGGTTCATATGGATAAGTTATTAGGGAGCGGAAGCACAAGAGTTTCTTTTGAAGAGAATAATAGAGCATTTGCACTGCCCTCAGAATGTCTTATATTGGCCTTCACCACCAGGAGGACATCAGACTCGGTGGAGCACTGCTTTCTGTGACTGTGCCTGGTTTATAGATCCTATGGGTTGGGATCACTCTGACAAATCCCACTGTTTTTTGGTAGGAGATGTTCTGTTTTCTCAAGAAAACTTAAATTATTTCTATCAAGTCAGTGTCCCTGCCAGCTTGAACAAACTGCACCAGAATTGCTCTTTTTTTTGCATCGTTCCATGTTCATTTAGCGTTTTGGTGAAAAGCGACTGGAAGAGTTCTGTCTGCTGTGCTACAGCAGTGCTCAGTTGTGGTCCTACCTGGTGGGAACAGATACATCTGCTTCTTCTTCTCCAGAAAATCCTCGCAGGGCTTTGAGACTGGAAATGGTCTGTTATCTACCAAATAACAGATGTCTTAGCAGATTAGTCTCTCGGAGTAAAAACACCATCACATCACACAAAAGATGATGATGAGCTGGTTGAATAACAATGGGCGAACTCCAATGCAGATGTACAGGAAATGAGGAAAGGATCAGACTCTTATATTTCTATTTTTCCGAGTTCTTTATATACATTCATTTTCACAATGGCATCTTAATGTTAAAGCTGTCATTATGTAGCTTTCTGTTTCAAAGCTTCTAACTTATGATTTTTTCAAATTAAAATAATGTATTAATATTTCCCCGTTACATGCTAATAAAAAACTTAATTCAGTTTGCATACAATTAACGCATTTATCGCAAAAGTATGCAATATGTTAAGTCCATTTTAGTTAATTTCTTTAAAAAAAAATTCAGCTAAAGATTTGCATTCTTATCTTCCAATATGAATGAAAGGGAAGAACTCAATAATAAATTCCGTATATCGTCGTACACGTCTGAGTATATGGTCCAACAAAAACCAGAAGTTCTGCCTGCATGATTTGGAAGGAAGTGTAGGAAGAATCAGACAGGTTTATCTACAGGACTTCCCCTACTTGATGGTTTGATTACTTCCTTGAAAAGATCCAGATTCCTGATGTGATTGGGTGGGTCAGAGATCTCCTGAGTACAGACCAGTATAGACGAGGACTCTGCTGACCTCGAGTCTGGTGAAGATTGCCTGATGCCTCTCTTGGTAAAACCCCATCAGTACCATTTCAAGTGGAACATTTTCCAACCCAGAAAACTTCTCTTCTGATTTCAGGCTGTAATTTTTTTCGTTTCGGTAAAAATAGTTCAGACCCTAAGGAAAAAAAAAAATATATTGGGGAGGATGATATTTCATGAAGTTACAGTCCCTTCTATTATTTTGTGAGACTTCCACACGCAGATGAGGAAAGGGAAATTTATTGGGAAGAGAGGAGGACACAGGACAGAAAACAGAGGGATTTCTCAAGTGGGAGTCAAGGTTAAAGGTTTTTTGCATTTTGGTGGAAAACTGCCAGATTAGACTGCGCTCTGGTCTGAAAAATCCTTATCCATGTACATTTCTTTAGGTTTTGCAGCTCAGCTCCCCAAGGATTTTGTCCGTAGGGAGTTCGTTGCAGCCCATGGATAAGAAGGTTGTGACCACAGTCCAGATGGTTGACTCGGGCGTTGAGATGATTAATAGGGGCTAGGGTATGGTCCCTGTGCGAAGGAAACTGGGAGTGGGACAAAGAGATGAGTATGTGGAAATAAAGTGGTGAGACACGGAGCTGGAACAGAGAGGAGCTGGGGAGGAACGGATGGGACTTTCAGAAGGGATGGAGACAATGCACAGGAGAAACAGAGGTGGACAGGACTCCGGCAGAAGATGCCAGACAGGTGATAAGGGAAGGCTGAGCGTTAGATCAGGTGTTACAAGGCTGCGCTGAGGACCTAAGGGCTCCAGTTCTCTGGAGGATTGAGAGGGTATTGGTTGGGCTATGTGACACCATTTCTGAGCTGGGGTCTTTTTTTTCTCATTTTCCTTTTTTTTTTTTTTTTAAACTATATAAGTTACACTTAAAAGCCTGTAAAGGGTGCAAAGCAGAGCTCTCTTAAATGAGAGATTTCAGTCAGAACTGCTCGGATGAACCATTATGTTATTTTATGTTAGCAGGTCATTATGTCACTCCTTCCTCCCGTAGCTGTACATCATTCCGATCCAGCTCTGAAACCAGAGTTATTAATTTCCTGGGGAGCCCATCTGCAACTCTCATTATTGCAGCATCCAAGTACTTTACAAACATTAATGAATTTATCTTCACAGTGTAATGGCAAGGTGAAGTGACATTATACACCAGGGAAAATGAGGCACAGAAGCATCACGTCAAGAAGGGACATTTAACTTAGATGCCAAACGTGGGATGTTTGTGCCCTGCTTTTACAGAAATAACGTTTGGTCGCCCTTTCTTTGTTCTGGAGTCAGTTTTTGCGGAGCCCATTGCAGTTGGAATTGCTCCACGCTTCCCCAGATCAGGGCGCAGGTGTTCTGTGCTCTGCTCTGAGCAAACAGGGAAGATGCAATTAATGACCGCCTGCGAGGAGCTGGGTTTTGTGTGACTTCCTTGGCATTCAACGCTGCAGCAGAGAGAGAATCCAGTTCCCCAGGGCAGCTTTCGGCTGCCCTAGGCATGGCCATGGTGGGTGTCCAAGCCCTCACCGCCTTCCCTTTGGACTGTGTGGTGCGTTCGGTGGCCAGGCAGAGACGCGGCAAACAGCGGGTTCCTTCTTGGAGTGACCTTGACCTACTGAATGTGGATGGTCAGTCCCTGCTCTTACACCGAGTGAGGCTGGAAAGCAGACAAAAAAACACAATATAGGAGTTTATTATTTGGGTTGTCACGTGCAGACCACAGCCAGTGCAGACCTTTGCACTGCGGAGACAGATGCACCAAGAGGAAGAACACGTTTCTGGGCAGTAAATCGGAGCTTCTGCTATTAGAATAAATTGTGTATCTGAGCATAATCGTACTTGACAGCGTGACGTGTTTCCAGATGCTGCTGTTGGACATTTCCCATATTCTCGTTTCCTTCCGGCTTACCTGCACATCTGGATCTGCCAGTGTTTGAACCTTCTGAAGGAGAGAAGGTGAGCTTTGAGCCAACAGCAGTCTTTCTGGCTGCAGAAAACGAAAGGGGGGAAAATAAGACAGGCAGTGATCAGCGTGCTAAATCCTCTCTGAAGCTACAGACCTGTCATGTAGAGCTAAACCTTAGCCGGTGCCAGGTTAACACGGGACGTACCCATCTCTCCTCCTCTTGCTGTCAGTCCCCCTCTCCAAAGCCTGATGTTGTTGACACCATGTTGACACAGAGCCAGGCATTATTATTCAGAGTTGCATAAAAAAAGGGGAATTTATACTGAGTAAAACCAATAAGCCGCACTGCTCTGACATTTAATTTTCTTGGAAACTCTTCGTATTGAATCAGGCAGAACCACATACATTTTCAAATGAAATGCAGTGTTTGCAATACAATAATCTCCCATGGACAAGAATGAATAAACTGGAAATTACCGAGAGCCTGTTTCCTGCCACCTCCCTCCAAACCTACATTTTTATGGTGCTATATTTCTGTTTGATGCCATGTAAAATTCTCGTTTTATTCCCACCCTCTGTGTCAAAATATTCTTCTGTAAAACCGGTTGCTATTTATGATGGGGTCACTGGTTGGTGGTCCCCTATTCTTTCTGAGGCCACTTCTTCCTTTGACATCAAGCCCTGGGGCTGAAAGTTGAGGGTAAATAAATTCTTACCATATTGAATGTCTGATTGTAGGAGAGGCAGTAAATGGCTCTGGTTAAAAGGGGGTTTAACTGGGGAGACACAGGTCAGGACATTGTCCTACTTCCCATGGCATATGATTGTGTGCATGCATTTGTGTGTCCATCCATCCCAATCTGCCAAAGATGTCTGTTCTTAGTGCATGAGTTACTGTAATTTCATACAAGAAGCAGAATTAGTCTTTGAAGTGATGGACACCATTCCGAGATGAACACGTACTCTAAAACAGCTGCACAAAGGGAAAAAACCAGTCTGGGTTACTGTTAAATACATTAATGCATTGTTGGGACTGAATGGCTAGGAATTCAAAAGGCAGTTATGCCTTCCTACCATGCTTTTTTTTCAACTATAATAAAATGTTTCTTTCAGTCGTAGGTACTTGTATATGTCTATTATAACCTGTCATTGTGAAATTAAGGTCCTCCTGCCAGAGTCACGCGTTATGATTAGAGCTGGTTCAAAACATTCCATCCAAAACTGACACGGAAATATTCTTAAACATATATTTTGATGGGCAATTTATTATGATTTTCTTCTTACTGAAAAGAAAAAGGGGAAATGCCATATATGTTTATTAATTTTTTCCTTTTTTTTTTCCCCTTTTGTCACAGGGAGAGGCATAACTAGGGAAACAAGGAAAGACAAGCAGAAATCATAGCTCCCATCTGCTATGTACATACCTAAACAAACATGTGTGTGCAGTTCAACATAATTGCAAGTTGCAATAATTGCAGTTGCAGTCGTGGGCAGTTATTTCCTGTGTGCTTTATTGATGGAGACTACCAGGGAGCTGGGAGACAAAGCAGAAGATGTGGGTCGTGGGCTTAGCTCGTCTGTGCTTATCTTCCATCAGGGCAGCTGAAATTCCCCTAGAGATGGGCCAAAACTCAGTCTGGCTTGACCTTCTTCTTGTATAGCCCTCGACCTTCTTCGTCTTTACAGTCTCTTGAGGAAAGTTGGTAAAAGGAACCTCTTTACCGTTAGAGTTTTCAAAGCCTAAACCTCATTTGTGAGATTTTTATCACAACAATTACAGCACTCCTTCCTTAGCTCGCATCTGTGGTTGGCTGTAAATCAGATGATGGTGATGCACAGCACTGAGCCTCCTTTGGGGGGGTTTATCAGGGTTGTTTGTTCAGCTGGGTAGTTGTGGTGTTTCCTAAAGGGAAGATGATCCTTGCAGTTAAAACATTAGATGGAGACATTTCCATCTCTGCTACAGATTTTCTTTAAGGTCATCTCGGGCGGGTGTAGCTGTATCTTGGTGATACAGCACGGGTGTGTTTGACAGCGAGGTTCTTGCTTGCATTTCTGAACACTCTGGCGTCTTCGTGGAGCTGCTTTTCTGGCCTAGGTATCAGACCTGCTGAGTGTGCCTGCTCCTCTCTGCCTACACTTGGTGCGTGCCGTCTTGAAAGTCTGACCCAAGCCATCAGCCTCGGGAGCAGAGCGCCATATTGCACAGGGGAAACAGTGCCTTCTCTTTTACACCCTTTTTTATTTCTCTGCTTGAAATATTTACATTTAATCCACCAAATGTGAAAAGCATGGTTTGAGCTGCTTTACGAAGTTACACCCTTTAATTTCCCAGAAGTTCCAGAGATATCTTAGGTGGGGTAGTTTTGTGTGTCAAGGCAGTTTTTTCCGAAGGAGAGCTCGCAATGCAATGACTTTGAAGTTTTCCTGCCAACAAGCAGAGAATTTACACTGCTGAATGCTTCTTGGGCACAGTGCAGCATGTGAAATTTTCATCATAGACTTGATATGATATTAAAAGATTTTCTTTAGTTTGGGTCCCATAAGACCTGTAAAGAAAAACTGGAAAAATTACACAACTTAGACTGAAATCTATCATTAAAAAAAAAAGTCTTTTCAAGAGGTCAGTGAAAGGCTTCTTTCACGAAGGACTATTTCTGTACAACTTTCCTGACCCAGTTGTTTCACTTTTTTTTTTTTAAGTTGCAACGTGAAAGATGCTCCTCCCCCAAGCTCAAGAGAAGTTGGACTCTTTTTCTTCAAAGAGTTCACAAAAATAGCAAGTTTCAAGCTGTGCCATAAAATGTCAACATGAAAGATAAGTTTCAGATGGCCATTAGTAACGGACCTATAATGGAAATGTTTATGTAGCTAGACCGTAACATGTTATTATTAGTTTTCCAGATGGAGTACATTTACAAAAAGCACATTTACATTTGTGAGATTTCCTGCAGGAGGTTTGGATGGCTCGCACACGTGTTGGATGTCTCATGTTGCTGTTAGATAACAGAGCTTTTCATGGTATTCAGGTAGCAGAAGTCACTTCTTCCACCTGGAAAATGGCACCCTGGTACTATGGCTAGAAAAAAGTTGCCTTTTTAAGCAATAGAAGATAAACGGGCACCCAGAAGACCTTCGGTGGCAACAGATTTCTTGTAAAATATGAGTTTCTAATTGGCATTCTTAGAATTACTAGCGTTGCAACCCAGTGTTGGGTTGTTGCAGAGAACAGACACTGTCCTGGGGGACTGTCTTTCAACTCTGATGTGTAATAACTCGATAATAGTAACCAGATGGTAAATTAATTTGGAACTAATTGGCAAAAGTGGAAAAGTATTTTTGTGTGTGGTATAACTGCAACAAAATCATATCTCGCTAATAAGCAGTGCAGCGTAAGTAATGGCAGAGGAGGCAAATGAAGCAAAGGAACTTCTATTAGGTACATGCTACTGGATCCAAATTTAACCGTGTGTGAAAAGGTGGGACCCAAGGAGGATTTTTCCCCTTTTTGGCCGTAGCTCTGCCCTTCCCTGCCCAGCTGTTGGAGAGCCTGGCTGACACAAGCAGAGCACAGTCAGACAGTTTCCCACTGCTGATCAACAGGGTTTTCCTGGGAAGCTTCATTTCACTTTGCAATCAATGGGTATAATAATAGAACATGTATTTTGCAATAAATAATTTTCTTCTTCTTTTGATTTCTTTGGCAGAATCATGAATAAACTGGCAGACCAGCAGGACCACATGATACCATGAAGAAAAGCTTACAGGTCCTCTATTGCCAACTGTTTAGTAAGTAAATAGTCATTTACCACTGTTCAAATCCTTACGTGAGATAGTAATATTTACGCAGGGCACAATTCAGGGAGTTACTTAACCACGCGCCTTGCTTCAGGTACCTGGCGAAACCGTCTGTAAGTTAAACTGTCTTGTTAACAGATACTTGGAGAGGTATTAACAAAATATGTTGAATTATCAGCTGATTCTATGCTCTTGTACTAGAGTAAAAGTGATTTGCTGCACCTTGCAACTGTGAGCACCTTCGGAAAAATGAGGCGTAGAAGCAGAAGATGATGGTTGGAAAAAATAAAGCAATGTTTTTGTCATCATGTTTTTTGTCTGCTTCTCAGTGGACAAAAGCGATCCATCACACCGGGCACTTCTGGTGGTGAAATTTATCCTGTGTAGATGGGAGCTGCCTCCCCTGCTCACGGGAGTAAGGCAGCGTTTTAGGTGTAGAACAGTATTGACACTGGGCATTTCCGTGGACTGACAATTTTCAGCTTCAACATCACAAGCAACAACTTTTCTTCAAAATTTTAGAGATTACATAAAATAAGAATAGATTAAATAGAAGTGTAGTCGCCTGCTTTCATATGTTTTCAAAAGGAAATTGCTAATTTAGAGGAAGAATCTAAAAAAGATTTTTTTGGTGTTGTCTCTTCGATTTCTGACTTTGAGATACATATTTTCATAGACGATTTTGCATGGATTTCTCTTATTCTGGTTCAAGCAAGACAGAAGCCAGAAGATCATGCTTAGTATGTGTGGAATGAGCAATGCAAGGACTGTTCCTTTTGTTGGCATGTGTGAAAATAAAGTCTAACAAACATTTGATGGGCTGTTACAGAAATCTAGTTAATATCACATCTTTGCTTTACTGACTGCCGTCAGAGTACAGAGTGAGAGGTTGCTTTTGCTTTGCTAGATTGACCAGTGTTCCTAGAATGCTTTGTCACATCTTAACACGTTTCTGCGTGTTGAATAGTCACTTCATTCTAAAATTATCTCAGTTGCTGTACCAACATCAGGTTCATTGTAATGAAAACATGAAACTGAACTGTGTGAATGTATTTCTGCCAAAATGGTAGGGGAAAAAAAGGAAGGTATATGCTCCATCCAAACCCTCACGGCGTTGGCTCTTTCTGTAATTATTTTTTTTTTTAATCACACACACACTCCGTGATGTAATTTGAAAAGATGGATTCTGAACATCCTATTTCTCCTGACAGATAAACAAACTGCTTTATTTCTCTGAGCGCAGGAAAAACATGTGCTAAATGTAGTTATTGTTAACAAATGCAGCAGCTATAGCTATAGAAGAGTTATTTTTGGCATCTGGAATTAGTTTTCTCGCTGCCTGCTTGGTTGCTTGGTTTGTGAGAAGCCTGTGGCAAGACACACCAAGTTATTTAATTCTTATTAAATCAGTTTTCTTTGAGATGCCCTGTAGCTGTGTTACTTAGCTCACATTTTCCCCCATTACAGCACAATACTGCAAACAATCTCCAGAGAGCGCGTTCTGCAGCCGAGGGACGGGAAATGGCTTCAGCGTGTTTCCTGTCACTGGTCTTTATGCTGTAAGAAGGGTCTGCAGCCTGGGCTTGTTTATCTCATTGGCACAAAAGAGGGAAAATTGCTGCTACTGTACAGAGAAGAAAAAAAAACCCAAACCTTTGGAGAAAGTGTCAGGAGAGGATGTTCTGCTTTGGGCTGGTTCCCCAGTGTCCCACACCTGCCTCCCTGCCTTCCTCCTCTGCAGCTGCAACAAGGGGGTCTGTGGGGCTGCCCCTCTGCTGTGGCACCGTTTGCATCTCATCTGCTGCGTTAGGAGCGGTTAATTGAGGCTCGGATCTGGAAAGAGTACGGATGAACTCTTGTGAGTGAAAAACTAGGATGGCTTGGATGCGTTGGTGGTTTTTGTAGAAACGGTGTTCAGCTGGGGAAACAAAACTCTGGGCTCGGGGCTCAGGAGTGGAGTGGCTGCACTCTTCTGTGCATTTGTTTCCACTTCTGTTCGTTTGTGCTGTGCTCAGCTGTGTCCAGGTGGTGTCTGAGACAGTGGGACCCTCGCACTCATGAGGACTGCTTGGCTTCTGCTGTCTTTTCCAAAAAGAGCATATTCTGTCCATTTCTGCTGATCAACAACAGCATGTGAAAGTGTCACGAGCAGCAGCTGCTCTTTCGAATGTGGTTTTAGCTGGCTTGAATCTGATCCCAGTTTGTCAAGAGACAGGCTTTGTAGGAATGACGGGGCTCTGCTGTACCTCTCGTCATTCATCATTTCTGAATAAGTAATTAAACACGTGATGTAACTTAAAGAAGCAGGGCTTTCAAACTCTGTCTTCAAAGATTCTATTTAATCTGAAATCTCTAAGACGTTTAAAAAAAAAGAAACATAAAAAGATTTAAAACAAAAAATGTGGAAGAGGTTTCTTAGTAAGAGCTCTTTGAAGTCACGAGCTGGATTGAGCTGATGAGGACCAATTAAAGCGAAACATGTGTCCACAATTTGCTGCCATTTGTTCTAGGCACATCTTTATGCATGAAGTTTGTTGCCTCTGTCACGATGAAGATGCAAATGCCTTTCCCAAGAGGCTGAGCAATCTCCATTTTTTATAAAGACCTAATGTGATGATTTAAGCCCTACAGCGTGAGGCACAATATGTCTGCATTCTCAGTAATAAAACATGCATGTTATCATTTGCCATGTACACACTGTTCACTGAGGGCTTCCAAGTTGCATATGAGCTAGAGAAAAACATGGAGAAAGCTAACTGGTGAAGCCCTGGGCACACGAGCTGTATATGAGACTTTCTTCTTCGAGCGTTTATTTTCCTGCCCTATGGAAGGACTTTTATTTTCTGTACTTACAGCACCAGTGTCCATTTGAGACTTGTTACCATAGCATCTGGAATAAATGCCACTCTGAGTGTTTCTTCGTGCTGTTGTCACTCAGAGCGTTCCCGAGCATCGCTCCTTCACCTCTGCAGCCTGGCGCAATGCCCAGTAATAGCAATGGAAAGAGTCTCCTACATACAGGCTCGCACCGCTCTGCAGCAAACTGAGCAGAAACGGCAGCGAGCAGCCGTGCCTTAAAACACCGGCTGGCACATATCCTGTATCCTCTTGCTGTGGATGTCGCTCACCTTCCTCGGCTTTAGCTGGCAGCCTGGCTGCCTCTCAGTTCAAGTTCCTGTTTCAGAGAACCCCAGCTCTCAGTGCCTTCTGGAAGGTGCTGAGCAGCGTCATCTCCCGATGCCTATTGCCCCACCGACTTCTGTGTCTATTGCCAAGGACTGTCTGTGGATAATTGCGTGGTATTAATGAGCTGGTATGCACTGGTGGCTCATTTATACAATTACACACAGCTTGTTTATAGCAAGTGGGGAGGCGTGGTGACAGCACCAAACAGACTCTGCCAGAGGCAGGGGAATAGCCTGTTCTCTGCCCATAGCAGGAGATGAGACATGGAAGAATGGGTTTATAGAGCAGGTAGCTTGATGTCAGACATCAGGCAGAAATACTTTAGGAAGTTAGGACATTGAAACGCTAGAACAGGCTCGTCAGGAGGATTTTAGTCTGCCACCGAATGGAAAAAAACATCTCTAAAGGGAGACAGAGGTCACCTAGATGATTTCAGAAGCTCCCATCAAACCTTCTGATCCCGTGAGCACTGGGTACTGTGTCCAAGCAAACAAGCCTGCTTGCTGCGACGGAGGACTCTCGGTTTGCACCAGCCATGTATAATTAATCCCTGCGATAGAAACGTGCAGCTGATGTATGCTGAGAGGTACTGGGCATCACCTGATGCTCATCACCAGCCGGGCTCTTCCTAACACTCACAAGGACTTGCAGAGAGAAAAGAAAACAGTGTTCTTCTTGTGCTCTCTTGGGCTGGTAGGTGTTAGCTTGGGCAAAGAGCAGCAGGGAGGGGTTATCCAGCAACAGACTCCATCTGCTTTGCTGGAAAATTAGGAAGGTAAACAGCCTTTGGTTACGCACTGTTTGGTGTACAGAGGTTTTGGGATGCTCCTGGGGCTGGAGCATTTCTATGCGAGAGTCACGTGCCTTGGTAACAGGCTGCCCATCAGGCACTCCCAGCAGCAGTCCATCAGCATCGGCTTTTCCCAGAATTCAGTTAAAGGCTGTTGCTTCAGTTTCTCAGCAAAAACTTTGTCTTCTTGAAAGAAGACACAACTTTCCATTTCATGATCTCTTCCTGGAAAACTGACCTTTTCAAAGAGAGCTTTAAAAGCAGACTGATGCACCTTATAAAGAAAACAAACTAACTATGTGTTTTCTTATCAGATGCCGGCTCTGGCGTCCTTGATGTGCCCTTCAGTGAGATTCCAGCTGCACACACACAAGAGAGTGTGTTCCTGCTTGCTGCCTAGATAAGCACAACCCAGTGAATTGGATAGCTCTTGGGATTCTAAACCTGAGCTTGTTCTCAGAATAGTTTGTAAAATTTATTTTAAATTTGCTGGTTCTGTGAATATTCTTGACCTTAAAGACATTGCGGTTTGGTAGCGTGTCACAGATTGCTCAAACTCTTTAATGAGTTTCAGGTACATCTACTGGGGAGGAGATGTTCTGCCAAAAGCAGATACCGATTTAGGACATAGCAACCCTCCAAAACAACTAACATCTTGTGAAAACTTCTCCACTGTTCTTGCAGATTAGCTGGAACACAGGCCTGGGGCTGTAGAATTTCAGGTCATGGTTTAAGTCCTTGACACTGAATTCGGGATAAAGACCCAACAGACAGTTACATTATTGTATTTGCTCTTTGTATTGATGAGCAAGCAATCCATGCCTTTGCAGATACCATTCGATAGTCTGATTATGTTCTTGTTCTAAGTGATTTTATGCTTATAGTGGTTATTATTTTCACTGGAACCTTGTAGATTGTTCAAAATTCATGAGAATATGGATAACTTCCCAGTGTTCATATTCATCAAGCATTCACACACCAGCTGTGGGACATTCTGGTAACAACGTCCATGACCATTATTCTAGAAGACCATGAGGTATTAAATGCATACATATAGATCTGGATGTTTGCCCAAGCTGGAAAGCGCTATGAGTATTTGGTTCTAAAATTCCATTTCTGTCTTGTTAAAATAGTAATTTGATGGGTCAGAAATGAATCCACAGTATTTTTTCCATTTTATGTTGTGAATTATTTGTGTGTTGGACCTGAAGCAATCCCCAATGTACAACAATGTCTCTGTCTAATCTTCTATTTTAGATTCAGTATTGTTCGCCTCCAGCCGTGAGAGAGAGGTTTTAGAGGGAGGATAAATAGGCAGGAGTACAAATCTGGCTTTTCTCTATTTTCCCATTCAAAAGTCTACTCATCCATCTCTAATAGAAATTAAACTTCGGGAGCAAAGACCGAACAGCTTGTGCAATTTTGTGTGTGTCTTTGAGGCTCGGCGTCAAGTAGAGGGAGAATTGTTACTGGCACGCAGACGGGAGCCTGGCGACCATGAAGTATTGGTCCCGTTGAGAAAAAACTGGCAAAACTGGCAGGATCGTACAAAGCATGGGATGTCACTGGCTCCTGTAGAGGCTGCAGGTTCGTTCTGGCATCACAGCTTTTCACTGCTGAGGGTGTGAACATACAAACACCACAAGTGAGATGTCAAAGAGAAGAAAGTGGAGATATCAAGCAAGGAGAGTACCTGATAGATGGACAACAGTGTGCTTGAAGGGCAAAATGCTTGTATTTGTACAGACAGGGTTAATTCAGAGCCTCAAGGCACAGGCGGAGCAGAAAATGGTTTCACACCGTGGGATCTTTTGGCCTGGTCTTGGTGGTAGAGCGGAGCAATTATCTCCTGGTTTCTGTCCTTCGCTTCAGCACTGCTGGGATTTGGGAGGGCTGTTTCCTTAGAGCACCTGTCCATTTCGCCTCGTTCAGAGCTGTTCTGCTGTTACGGGAAGGAAGAGTTGTTTTTCTCATTGAGGCCCTATACATGCCTGGGAGCTTCACATCAAATCCCTGCCCTGGGACCCGCTTCTTAGCGCTGAGGTTGTGAAGCATGAAGTTAATCACATTATGGTCCATGCTGCGCAGAAGCGCACTGATGTTTATTGGGGATGAAGCCTGCACCGGAGAGAGAGACAGAGCAATAGGTGCTTAGGGACGGCGGATGCGCTGGACTGAGTCCCAAGAGTTGACCAGGAGGATGTGCAGGAAGGACGTAATTGCTACAGCTTAATAGGACTGGACAATAGATGGTGGGTTGTTGTTTTTTTTTCAAGAAAAGCAATCCCTTAGGAGAGAGATCATCTACAGATAGAGTAACAAGACCCTGGGCGATGCGCGTTGCAGAGCATCTTTCCCGTGCTCGTGAAATAGGCAGGGTGGTGAACCTGGGAGCAGGGAGAGCTGTGGGGATGCTGTAGCACCTAACCAGGACATCCAGTTAAATGTGATTTGCTCCTACCAGAGCAATGTGCCTTTTCCACAGGGGGTTTCACTGGTGCATCAGAATTTTCCATGTCGTTGCCCTGGTTCGTAGGCACCATGGTGACCTGGAGCTCACGGCACGGTTCAGCATGGGAGCTTGTGCATCTCTGGACTGGGGCTGGCCGTGCTCCAGAGCAGCCCCACCATGGAAAGAGCAGCTTGGATTGAACATTCCATTACCATCAATTGCCAAGGGCCCAAAATGTATTGTAAAGCCAGTGTGGATGGTTAAGCCTCAAAACATCTTCCATTTTTCTTGTTTTACTTTCCTTGCTGACTCTGCGGAGGACAAGAGGCTTAGAGCCCATTTTGTCATTCTCAGAGGAGGGATGTTCCCGATGCAGCTGCAGGAGTGCTGCCTGATCCGCCTCCTTATACTGGGGAGTCCTGGGGCTGTTGTTCTTCCTGCTGGATTTCTCAGTATCTCCTGTCCCTACATGTCTTGTCTTTTGAACAGTATGCATTTTGGACTAGGGCTTGACAGTGCTTGGACGTGTTGTACAGTGCTGAGCATACATTTGGCTCTTAGTTAGTAATTATAACAATTAATAAGAAATACCATATGGCTACAAATATTGTGACTCTCAAAAGAATTGTTGGGCCATTTATTTTTTGTGCACGTGAGTGTGTGCCTCATTTAAGCCAATTATTTTTCTATTAACAGGCATTGGTTATGCCATCCTTCTGCTTTTATTTTTTAGCAGTATTCAGATTATTACAGAAAGTGTGAAGAATGAATGAGGAAAAAGAAGTCTGTCTCCTAGTACTTGTCTTTTAAAATTAAATTTCCTGCTTGAATTATCCTCAAAGAGATGTGTCCCCTATGGGGAACGTTCTCTGCACCCTCAGGTGCCTGCTGTCAAAATGTCGGAGGGTGGGAGATGAATCCAAATGAATTCATGAATCCAGATGCTCATTGTTGATGTCAATGGTATATATGCAGCGGCATATCGACAGGAGAGGTGTGTTGCTGAGCCGGTGATCTGGTGCAAAGGATTCACTGGGGTCTGAGCAGCAGCATCCACTCAGACCAAGAGTTTGGCTCACCTCACTACTTCAGTCTTCCAAGCAGTATTTACAGTTGATTTTTAAAACAATGCATGAGCTTATAGAGGTGTATTTCTCCAAAATGTAGCTGTGAGTAGAATACAGTGATTGTCACCGTTAAGAAAGGACTGTCATGCAGTACGTCCATTTCACAGATGGTTTTGGAAGAGCTATTTCAGAGGTGTTTTAAATATTAAGTAGAAATTATTGAAAAGCTTTGATTACTGCCTTCTATCCTGAGAACCAAAGCACAGGTCAGTATATTTTTATTTAAAGAGTGATCTGATATGCCAAGGGGGGAGTTGGGGGAGAGGTGTCATCATCTTTGGTGCAGGTTTGTGTCGGTATTTTTTAAAATCAAGACTTTCTTTTGTGAAGAAGTTGTTTTGTGATGCCAGATGTATAAAGGCATTGGTTGTCTTGACCTCAGATGTCACTGGCAGATGAATAACAAGACAGTGAGAAGAACAGCAGACTGATCAGCAAGGCTGGGTTGTACCAGTCAGAGAACTTTTGGAGATTACTGTACAGTGTGAAGAATTTATTGAGGCGATTTATCCACAGCGCTTGTGAATACATTACATCCATACTCTGTCTCAACTAATACAGAGCGGGTCTTAATATCTACAAATGTATTATTAATGCTCCTTCGGAAAGCAACGCGTTTGTGCATAGTTTCAGCATCCTTCGTGTTCACGGATTTTGAACGTAACTCTAAATCTTGCAGTAAATCTTCTGCTGTTGAAACAAATATGGCTGGGGAAAATATTAATAAAAAGACTTTTAAAAATGACATTTCGTAACAATGCTCGGTCAGCTTTCATGCTGCCGAGAGCCCCTGGCAACCAGAAATAGAAGCCTCTCTAAAAGATACTGCTGAAAAAAACCAAGGGGGAAAATCGCCTGCTTGGATTTTGCCTGCGGTACTGTCTCCTCATTTGGGAAGCTTCCATCGAGAGGTGTGCTTTGTAGAAAGGACAAATGGAGAAAAGCAAGCTAAGAAAAGGCGATGGAGGAGGCACTGTTTCATGTTCAGTGTGCAGCTTTTCCTCGGCATCCATCAGTTCTTGTGCTCAGAGGGAAGCAAAAAACGTGTCCTGGGTAGAGGGAGGGGAGCCAGGAGGGTTTTCTTACAGTCAGCGATAACAAGATGACCATGTTGACAAGTGTCGCTAGCCGACCACGCTGATGTTTGGCTCCTGCCCAGCCTTTGGGTCCATTTATTTTGAGTTGTTCTGTGAAGCAAGTCATCTGTGGCTGCTCGTTCATGCAAGACAAAGCAAAAGATATTTTCTGCAATGCATCTGTGCAAGAGTAGGAAACAGTCTTGAATTTGGCAGGGAGAAAATCTTCCCTTTATAAAGTTATAAGCTGAAATGGTTTTGCTTTGACAGCCCTGAAATGCACAAGATGTTGAATTGAGAGCTTCTCCAGTCGGGAAAATGCAAAACTGGGGTCGTTCTGGACTGAGTGATGGCAGAGTGCTGTGGGAGGCTCTGGTAAATGAGCTCTAGAGATTTACATCCTTGGGTTTGCTTCTCTAAGTAATCCAATATGTATCAGTGCAGCAGGCAGTACTTCTTATGCAGGAAAGGTAGGATGCCAATAGCAATATGCTGACATTATAGAAGATCAGAAATGCATTCATTTATAACACACATTCCCGTTTTAAGACCCCATTCATTTCACTGAATTGCAGGGTTTGGTTTGAAGGACGGGTGTTTTCATGAAGACATAAATCACCAGCCAGAAGCACCTCGTTTGCCATTTGTATGTATAAAATCTGGGGCTGCATTGGGGGTTCACTGGTACCGTTCACAGCACTTCTGGCCACTACAGACGATGTATTTCCGTGGCAGGTCTGGGGCTTTGTTGCTTATATTGACGTGTAAGAGTTACAGATTGAGAACTGTGTGTGTCCAGGGGGAGGTAGGTACCTTGTAGTCTGCTGAGTTTGCCACAGATTTCAGGGGTTTAATTTTTTTTTCCACTCAGCTTTGAACTCAATTGTGTTTGTGATGGCTTCTCTCTACAGCTGGTTTTTGTGATGGAGGGGGTTTAATGGGTCTCTTCTTTAAAGGAGTTTTGCTTAGTTCTAAGTCAGTAGGCTAAAAGCACCCTTGGGCTGTTTCTAGTGTACGTTGGGATTGCAGTGCTTTACAACACTGCTGGCGGTGATGGAGCACATGCAGCTTTCATCCCTTTAATTTTATTTACTAGCATTTGAACAAGAATTAATCAGGCTGTGAGGAGAATGCTGCACAGTTTAGGTAGAGTTGTGGCTACCCAAGCTGCTTCCCTCAAAAAACCATGATCGTCCATTCCCCTGTGACCGTGCCGATGCTGGCAGTCACTGAATCAAATGTTTATCAGCTCTGGAGAGGTGTCGTGCTCTGGCCGTGGCTCCTGGGAACACACTCAGCACGTGGGGAATGTGTGAGTCCAAGATGTTCGACTGTACCAGGGATGAGCACGTGCTGTGACTCTTGAGAGAAGGGATGCTTCCTCTGACCGTATGCTTACCAAGTATGAGATGCCATGTGACCAAGCACAGTCATACTCGTTAATTCGATACTCTGATATTAAAAGCTGATTTTATAAAACTGAATCACAGACAATGGAAACAGAAAAAAAAATATTAGGGGACACAGTTTATTTTTACACTCTGCCAATTGTCTCCAGATGTTCCCACATACTATTTTCCACTGTAATCACACCTCTGAGTTTAAAAGTTACCAAGGAATAACAATTTAAGGTCTATTATTATCTCTCCCAATACCTCATGACTACTCAGGACATTAAACCTAAGTTATATAGCACGGAGCTAGAATTATGTGGAAAAGCCCACAAAATCTTTCCATATCTCCCATTTCTTTGTTTCTTCTCATCTGTACACCTTTGGTTTTGGCATTGAGCTCCATTTATTCCCCATTGACCCCCATGTTCCACCCCTCATGTGCAGTTCATGTCCAGATACCCCAGTGCATTACAGAAACCATCCAGGGAAAGTCAGAGGTTTCAGTAAATAGACTCTACACCTTTTGGGACTTCTGATATGTCAGATGATATTGCTTGATATTGATTAAAAGCCTCATTAGGAGTGAACCTTCCCTGTTGTTCCTTCTTTATGCAATGCTGGAGGTACCTTGCAATGTGGAGGAGCCTTTTCTATTAACAGTTTAATGTATTGCTTCGTATGTAGAATAATTGCTACTGCCTACTCCCAGTGAAAAAAGCCCATTGCACTTCTTCCTGCTGATCAGATGATGAACATCGTAAAATGATGATATTTAATTTGTCAGCATTAGTATTCAGAGTGAACACAGCTTTGTGATGAGTCATATCGCTTACAGAGCTGGAACTGCTGCTTGTGCATGGAGCTGGTCAAATTTAGAAGGTTTTGGTTTGTTTGTTTGTTTGTTTGTTTGTTTTTTCTGTACGAGAAGCACCAGCAGTTTAAAATCAAATCTCAGACAGGCATGAAGCTAAGTTGTAACTTTAAAAATGAGGCATTCCTGTGGCTCTTTCCATCCTCTCATAGCCATATATACACTGGAATGGAATTCTTTTTCCTCCCTGTGCTCTTAATTCTCAGATTCTCTTAATTCTGTGAAATCCCACCAGCTGATTCACTGCTGCCTAACGTGCCATGTGTGTGTCCGCCAAAATTCCCACCGTGTCCCTTTGCTGGCCAGCCAAGAGTGGGGTCCCTGGCACCAGGCGCTATCCCTACAGCAAGAGACAGGTAGCCTATGTCCCCATCCATGGACCTTCACCTCCCATCTTGCCAGATGTTTCCATAAATGAATTTTGGAATTTTGGCAAGGTAGCAGGAGACCATACATGGACAGATTCCTCTGCACAGATAGCAGAGTCTAAATGTCAAACCCCTATATACTTCAATTAGTATTTACTATTTATTTATTTGGTAGCAGTCCTTCCCTCCTTCGTCGAGCAGAGCATTTCCATTACAATCAGGCAGCTGACTTGTGTAAACGTGGCAGAATCGAGCTGTCGGTATTAGTAATACAGAAGATGTTCATGGGACCGTTTTTCCAGAACGTGATGCCAGCTCTTCTTTCCAGCAGGAGAGACTGGCTGTTCCGCGACAATTGGAATGGAAATATGGTTTTTCAGTCAAAAAAATCCTGAAGAGACTCATCACAATGAGGCCCACTCAAAGCTGATGGGAGGGAATGGGTGATGTCGAATAAAGTGTTCCAACAGTTCTAGACAGGGCTATTTTCTGAAACAGTAGGGCAGCAGGTCTCTGAAAACCTCAGTGAATTAACTTCTGCTTTATAGCTGCTAAATTGAATTATCACTGGAGTAAAAAACAAAACCAAAAACCCAAGAGTTTACCCAGACATTGATTTTGTGTTGTTGTCAAACCCTGCAGAGGGGCAATACCTACAGACAACTCGGGCACTCCTAATTACAGTGTCTTGGCAGCTTTGCCTGCGGGTTCAATGGCAGGCAGTCCCAAGGTAGTAGGGTTCTTTTTCCTGGAAGCCCCAAATTGGTTGGGCTTTGCTTATTTTCTAACAAGAAGGGATCTCTGATTCCTGGCTTTCTTACATCGTGTGCTCTGCAGGCTGGTGGGTCTGCTGAGAGTGGGGGTGTGGGGGTAACTCTGGCACCACTCACACCAAAGAATCATCTTGTTTTGCTTCTCATGCAACCCGTAATTACTCCCATTTAATTGTCGTGATGGTACCTTCATCAGGAGGGATTTAAGAGCGCAAGTAGAGATGGAAAGAGAAATTCCTGAACTCCAGACAGAGATCTATTGTTATTTATTCCCAGAGATGGGAACTGAAGGAAAATCCCTGGCTCACCCTTGCAAATAACATTTACACTCCTGCCTTCTGTTTCATCTGAAAAAAATAGCATCCCAAGCAGCATCTGAAAATCACGCTCTGCATTGACAGAGAGGGAAGTGTTGCCACCCAACGAATGACAAATACAACTGTCAGCAGTACCCAAAACCTGCAATTTTTCAGAGGTCTGTCACCTTAGAGAATTCACTAGACCACACTTAGCTGGTGAGACCAGATGAGGTAATGGACAAGCTACAGATTGTCCCCGCTGCGGACAGCTGGTAAAGTCATTTAATTTTTAGCTGGAGATTTATGTGCAGACTTTCACTGGAGTGTCCCTGAATGCAGAAGCACAGAAAGGGGTTATATCTAAGTATATATATATATAATTCTTACATATTTTAAAGAACGTTAACTTCTGAGTCAGGGAGTTTTCAAGCTTGCTTTGTTCTAATGGAGACACTTTTCAGAAAAGAAAAAAGTTTTGAAATTTGACATTTCTGTAACTCCTCTACAATTATGGGATAGACAACTAATGGACTCACAATCCCTTCTGTGCATATCTTCTCTAAGCCTTAAGTCTTCATCTCCCTAATTTATCCTTGTAAAAATCTTAACAACTTGAATTATTTTTAACATCATTCACATTTTGCTCCTGTCAGGAAACACAAGTTATTGATAATTTCGGGGTTCCACACAACACTCTTTATCCAATTGTATCTATTCCTGCTTCATACAGCTATACTTCTGCTTCAGTAAATTTAGCAGAATATTGGCTACATAATTAAATCGGAGAGCACGATGGGTTGCAATGCTGCTTGATATGTGTATGAACAGATCATAAGCCCGAGAAGTGCCATTTTAACAATCATCAGCTAATTGAACTGAAACTTGTAAATAATTGGGGAGGTATGACCTCTGCTTGAAGACCGTGGTCCTGCTCCTTCAGCGTAACCACAGTTCTGCTGCCCCAGTCACCAGTTCCCCCGGCGCCTGTTGTTCTTTGGCTGGTGATGCTGTACACGTGCGTTGTGCAGCACTGACACAGACCGTTTATTAAGCCACTTTCAGCTCTGGTAAAAGTCAGTGCTCCCGCTGATGCCTGCTGCAGAGTCATCTCTGTCAGCTGGGAAAGTTCTGTTGTTGTCATATGATGGGCCATGATCCTTCGGAGCTCTAGAAAGAGAAGGCAGTGCCAGCTACTGGTTGAACTGGAAAACAGGCTGGTTTGGGGGTGCCTAGTAGGCGTTTTGGCGTATTTTATTATTATTTCTTCCTCAGCACAAAGTCTATTCTACAGCAATAAATTTTAAATGTATATTTCCATCTCCTTGGCATCAGTAGGACTAAAGCACAGGTTGATGTCAAGTGCTGGCTGAACAGAAGGCAGGTGTGAGCAGGTCCCCTCCATCCCATGCCACGTCAGTTCTTTGTTCCTGATGCATTAAGCAGATACACGTTGTGGGATGCCCTGCGAAGCCTGGTTGGGATCACAACTTGGTTCTACGAGAGCGTGCGCCACATCAGTTAGTGTAGATCACATTGGTTAGTTCTTCGGCTGATGTGGCTGAAGGTTTTCCTCCCCATCTCACCCATACGTCAGATCATTCAAAATGACTCTTGGTCACAGAAGAGAACAGGAATCGGGGCACTTTATCCTCAAATCCAAACAAGTGCATCTGAGATGGAGCTCACGCCTCGTACAGCTGTTGGGATCTTGCTAATCAAGACGGGTTAATGGGAAGATGAGTTTGGACTGCTTGGGAGTTAATCCACAGTGAAAATCTGAATGAGCTGTCTGGGTACGGAGAGCATTAGGATGTTTCATAAACCTTTAAACTGCTTATGCAGTTCATGTATTATTCTGCATTTTAAATCGGGCTCATGCAAATCAGTCCCATGGGAGGAAAAAGGGTTAGTTAGAGCCTGATTTCTAACCTGCAGTCTTGCTTAAATTGTGTTTTTCTGGTGCTGGTTTACAGTCCTGGAGTATAATTCTGTAAGCAGAACCTCAGATGGACTAAACCAAGGTGGTGGTTGTAGCTAGAGGAGTACCATTTAGGCTGCAGTAAAGGAAGACCTGCTATTGTTCTTTCATTTCGCTTTATTTGGTGGACTTCATCCTACAGAGGAAGCAGATCTACAGATAACAAGAGATAGTTTGGAGCTCCCTGAGTGTATTTCTGTTAAAGCATCAACGTGTTCCTACTTTCAAAGTGGTTTTTAGTGTCTGTCTGCCTGGCTCTGGTTTCTAGTTTCATGCTGTGGCTGTGTCCCTCGTTACAAAGGTCTTGATGCTTTCTCAACTCTAATTCCTCTCTCAGCTAACCAGCGTTGTTACCTGGATCGATTACCTTAGGGTCCATGATCAGACGTGTGCTTGGACGCGTGTGTGCTGTCTTCTTGGTGTCTCAGCCCCAGCCGAAAATGAGCCACACACACATGGAAAAATTAATCTGATGAGCCAGTCCTCTTTCTTTTGTTCCCTTGTCCTCCTTAAAGATCTTAATGAATCCCAGTGGAGAAAAAAATAATAATCAACACTCAAACAATGAGGTTTTGGTCAAGACGCAGGGAGGATGTTTTTAAGCAGCTCGTGGTGGTTTAGTCACGTGCGATCGATTCATTTGAACTCAGTGGGAGCTGCATGCCTAAAACCATGCAGAGCCGTTTGAAATTCGTACGTGCAGCAATGTGTGAACATTAAGTATGAACGCCGTCTGCTTTCAGGGAGTTTTTCATCCCACATCTTGTGCATGAAGAGGCACCAGTTCTGCTGAGATGTTTAGATGTCAGGAACTGCAGTGTTTTGCTGCTGGCGCCTTACTTCCCAGGCAGAACACAAAGCTGATAATTGCTGTGAAAATTTTCACATTTACTGCATATACGGTAAGGTGAAACGAAGATCAGAATTTTTCCTTTGGAACTGAATTGGCGAGAGACTCGATCAGTGAACGTGCAGCCCTTACTGACGCTGGATACCCCATTCAAAAGTCATCCTGCCCGTGTTCAAATCAGAATTACCAGCGAGTGAGAAAAACTTCTCCATTTAGCTCATGTTATATTCATTTTCTTTTGCTTATTTCTCAGTTTTCATGCGCTATCCAGCCGTCTGTTCTCAGGTGTAATTACTTCAGAAGACTTGGTCCAAAGAACCAAATAATGAAATTTTCAAAATCCCTCTTGATGCAGTTTTTGAAACCCTTTTGCCTGTGATAGGAGCTGCAGTTAGGATAACTTGGTAAATGCTTGAAATAATTGCATAGAAACCTTCTTGGAGTGCAGAATGCAGAGGTTCAAAGCAAATGGTTTCAAACTGGGAGATTAAAATAGAAATGCTCCGTACTGGGTCTTGAAGGAGCTGGAAAAAGATTTCCTTTCATTGTGCTGAAATGCTGAGTTCTTCCAACTTCCCTTGCAGCAATTCTGACTTTTTCACCATTCTATGTTTTACACCACAGTTTAGAATTAATACTATGCCAAATGAGATCGTTTATCTTTGTCTGACTGCATATTTCTACTTAATCTACTTAAACAGATTTCTGCTTGCTCTGTCACCCATAAACACGGCTCTGCCCTTACCCGGGTTTGTTTCAAGGCTTGTGGCTGTGCGATTCCCTCTCCCGTCTTTGTTCCTGTAAGCTTGCTTTCATCCATAATGCCTTACAGCTCAGTCTTGGCTTCTCCAGGAAAAAACTCCCTGTGTGTCTGGTGGTGCTGTTGGGAATCCCTCCTTCATCAGGAAAGGCTTTTGGAGGATACAGCAAAACTGATGCCCTAAAATACTTCCCCCTGATGCTGTATGTGAGTACTTCACTACACGGCGTGTCTGGTTGACAGTTATTTTTGTGTGATAGAAATAACCAAGCGTAGCATCTTGTGTATTTACGAGTTGGGTAAATACAGGGGATGGCTGCAGCAGGACCTGTGTTCCCCAGCCTGGCTCCCACTCTGCACATGCTAACATCGCACCTCTGGAAGTGGTTCCAGCTGGTCTTAGTCTTATTCCACATCTCTCCTGAGTACGTCAAGCTATTGATACTGGTATCTCCGCTAGTAAATTAAGCATGCCTGGGCACAGTCCTGAGAGCTGAGGCCAGCTGGCAGGACGCAGTGGGCTGCTGGGGTTTACTGGCATCTCTGGGATGGGGAACTCTCACCAGTGAGACCCAGCACCAGTGCTGGGTGGTAAAAACTGGTTCTGGAATTACTCCTTTTAGTTGCCTTGCAGTGCCTGGTGTCCATGAAAATGCACTATGCTGGGACCCATTGTGAAGACTGGGAAAAACCTCTGGCTTTGGACCAGAATCAAGGAATGTAGAGAAACGGAGATATACCAAACCTCCCTGGTTTGTTAGGGAGCTGTGTCTGCTGTTTTCTATGCCAGTGTTGTCATCAACTCTGATATGGAATTAGTGTGTGGTAAGATGGCTCAGTGTAAGAGTTTTTGTCTCTTGGATGCGGGGTTTGCACAGAGATAACAAAGAAAGTAGAAGCATTAGTTTCACTCAGCCTGCTGGAGGAATAGCTTTAGTTGCCAAATCTTTCTCATTTTCAGTAGGAAAAGGGGAAAAAAAAGTCTTTAAACATAAATCAGAGTGTATGGCAAATAGTTTTCCCTTCCAAATTGATTATTTTAACACAATGCATTATTTAGAAATAGTTTCCATTGATTAAACAGTATGTAGTGAGCCAAAAAGCTCTGACTCAATTTCTTGTGATGATGTATTGTAATAAGGCTTATTCCTGCTCGAAGTTAATATATGTCGACTGAGATGTATTTAATTTAGGCAAACGAATTGCATCAGCAGCAATAGATCATTTTCTGTTGTGTTGCGGTTTTGGTCCACTGAAAAAGATGGTGACAGGAGCCGGTGATGTTTTTTGCCAAATGAAGGAAAAAAAAAATTTGCTGATTATTAAATTCCTGACTGGCTCATCTCTTTTGGGTGCTCTCACCTGTGTTCATCATATTTGCATAACAAACAAAATCAGCTGAGAAAGATGGAGAATTTTTCTGCAATGAAATAAAAGCGAGGAGATCAGTTAATGTTCTGCTGTTAAACATCCTCTTGGTAGGGAGCCTCTGGCTCCATTCAGGATAATAGACAATGAAGCTCTAAGACAGGAGCAATTTAAATTACATTTTAATCAGCTCTCAGGAGGGAAGGCAGCATTATGTGAAGCCATTAATAGAAAACCAGCAATGTTTCTTACTGTATCATCTGTGTGCATTCTGCCTGAACAGTCTGATGAATTAACAGATTATCTCCTAACTCATTCAAACTCCTCTGCGTTGCTTTGGAAAAAATCCCATCCTGCCTTCCTGACACCTTTTCAGAGCAGTAACATCCGATAACCAGTCTCCGGTGGAGTTTCACCACATCTAAAATCTGACAGAGGGGTGGGGTTGCAGGCAGTGTCAATGCAGGAGGCGATGCTGGTCTCACCGCTGCGTTATGGATTTGAACAGAGATATTTTGGCTTCCTTCAGCTTTTATGCACCCTGTCAGCGTTGCTGGAAAGACCTGTAATCTGTGCCCAGGCGAGAGACTTGGCCCAGAGCCGACGCGTAGGCTGCGCTTTCCTATAGCTTGTTCTTCTTGCAGAAGGCAACTCCATCAGCGAAACATACCCAACGGAGAAATTATTTAGTGTGAGGTGTCACCGACAGAGCCGGAATGGCAAGTGTGCTGTGTTCATCCCCCTTCCCAGGCTGTGAGTGGAAACTTCTGCTTAAGAGCAGAGGGTCAGTTTGCTAACTGTGGCTCTAAAAATAAGGTGTGCCGCAAATGGAAAATTAATGGGAAATGGGTAATGTCGAATGGACTGATCGATGGACATGTAAGAGAAGACAAATGATGTGGAACTTTACTTTTCCCTTGGCTAATCAACTTCACGCCCATATGTAACCAGTAAAGGGGGAGGGAGCGATCACATTAATAAAAATTAACCAACCGCGCGGAGCACCACTCCTCCACAGCCCTGAGGAATTAGTGCAGCAAAGAGAAAAAATGTTGGACATGAAAAAAGCTTGTATTGCTGAGAGCCTTGGTGTAGATGAAATAGATCCACCGTTTGCCTTATATCATCCCAAGACCCACCAGTCTGTAGTGAGGAGACACTGGGAAAGGGCAGAAACGTAGGCAGGCGCGTTGCCGGAGGGAGAAGGCACTAATAAGATGTGCAAGGCTTGAAGAGTAGTAATTGTCTTTCCAATAGACATTTAATTGCCCTACATGCAGAACCAGTTTATGATTAATCCATAACTGGTTTGGGGTGCTGAGGTATGTTCTGAGGGGAGATGTTTATTTCTTTATTTGTTTACTTTCCTAATTCCTAATGCTAAACATGAATTAATGTCATAAACAGAGTCACCAGGCTGCAACACGTCAGTGTTGGTACTGAGCACCACAAGATATCCAGCTGAGGTCAAATCCCACTTGCATCTAACACCATCAGTCTTCGTGGGGCTTTGCTTGATGACTTGAGGAGCAGACAGAGAGCTGGGGACAGAAAGGTCTGAGATGGAGATCCAGTTGTGTGTGTGACATGGATGGGTGACCTTACAGGTGATGTGTGCAGTCGGACAAACTAGACAGCGCTTAAACAAAAACCTGAATGGTTTGGGAGAGTATATAATTCAGGTGATCCCGGCCGTGTTCTTCGTCTGGCTCTAAAAGCTGAGCAACCTTGAGGTTGCTGCATCAGGAGGTGACCATGCTAACCTAGCATTTATGTTGTGCGAAGTGTCCGTGTTATCGCCAACGACTGGGTATACAGAGAGCTTTTAATGTGTCATTGTACATCATCCCAAGGAGAACGCTGCACCTGAATCTTGAAAGATGCTCTCGTCTTGTTGGCTTCTCATCGTGTTTGTTGGCAACCTGCAGTGTGTTGCCACGCAGCTGGTACACAGGCTGAGGAGAACACGAACAGCGCAGCTGGGAGACAACACACACTGCTCCCAAAAAGAGAAAAAAAAAATCTGAAATACAGCAGCAGAAAAACACGCGTTTCGATAAGAATTCCATATGGAAAGAAAGCAAAACAGAGATCCAGTCTCCCAAGTGATTATTTTTGTGCCAAACCTTCCCTCTTCCCCAATGCTTCCTTGAACAAACTTCTGCTGTAGTTCCTTCATGATGGACTGAGGTGTTGGGCAACCTACAGGCATGGGTCTAGCCTGCAGCTGGCCGAGGTACGTTTTGATGAGCGCAGTCTGAGAATTTAAAAAAATCTGTATCTTCCTTATTGATACCAACTGATTATAAGTAAATGCATGGCAGTTGTAATTAAATTGTCAGTGCAGTGGCAGTGACGTTGAGAAGGTGGTTGCACAGTCATTCCTTTTTAATGATGTCTCCTCTTGGTAACTGGGGTAATTCCAGATTTATGAGGATTAGAGGAGCCAGATACCCTAAATTCTTTCTTGGAGGTTCTTGTAAGAGACTGGAAGTGTCGTGTCACTGCAGTGAAACCAGAGGCAGGGCAATGACAGATCAATAATTCTCCCTTTCTGAAATCATGTTTTGTGCCTTCTTCACTTTCACATCTATTGTACGTGCAGCTAGATTGAGTGTTCCTCAACATAACCAATCCTTGCCGCAACAGGTGGAAGCCGGGAGAGCCAGACGCGGTTCCAGAAAGCCTTGGGTGAGGGGGTGGTGGCACAGCCCTGCATCTGGTGTGGCTGGAGCGGGGCAGGACCACGCGCATCTTCCCCTTGCCTTGCACCTGGGCACGTGTGACCCCCTGGGATGGTGAGCTTGTGGGTACGGACATCCTGTCCATGAAAATCTCATTCGCTGGAGAACGCTTCATGTTTCTACAGTAAAATGCACAAATGAAAATACCAACAGCAAGCAGCAAGTGGTAATTAATGTCCGGCGCACATGTGCGTCCTCGCTGATAGTGTTGCCTAGTAACGGAGGAGGGATGGCAGAGCCCTGCCAGGAGCCGGAGGCAGCCGGCGAGTCCTCTTCCCAGCTGGAGTTTGCCCAGGGGAAGGGGAGAGCCCTGCAGACAGCACCCTCCTCCTCAGCAAACCCCGTGTGCACACACATCCATACATGCACGCATGCATATGTACATTCCTTCTGGGTTGCAAAATGCCATCCTGCATAAATGAAAACATGTGCACTTTTTCATCTCCTCCCAGACGCTTGTCTTTTGCTGTGAGGTGCCTACAAAGGGCTCTGAATAGCAGGACGTTCCAGCGAGGGAAATTCTCGCCTCCTGTTCCTTTGATCGTGACGGCATGGGGAGAAGGAAGCAGGCTGTCTTCACTGCTGTAGCTAGGTAGAGTGCCCGACTTGACAAGGAAATGCAGTTCTTACCTTACCAATTTGCTTTTTATGACCTAGAGAGCGTTAGAACGATTTATGCGTTTGTAAGTGCGTTAGAAAGAGTCTTGAAAATAAAAATGGCAAGGTCCTCAGGAATCAGCATCTTTTTTTTCACTCCTTAGCATATTCCGTTATATGAAATTTATAATCCCTTAGTTCTCTTTAGTGTGTTTTCCACAGTTATAAAGCCAATGTCATTTTGGGTTCCTTCTGCAGTACGTGTGTTACATAAAACCCGTATTCAGGCAATAAGCAAAAATATTATTGCAGCAACTACAAAGTGACAAGAATACATACACCTGCAAATGCCTTCCTGGCAGACCCCAGGAAAGATTTTTGGTTCAGCCACTCTCAGTCCCGCCAACACACACGTGCTCGGAAACAGAATTTCCACCTCGTAAGGACAGAACTAATTGTCAAGTCAGCCCGATCAGATGTAGTTCTCAGCAGCCCTCCTGGAGGTCAGAACGGTCCCTATCTGCAGCTGAGTGGTGCCCCAAAAGGATGTGCGTTTTCTTTTCTTTTTAAGTCATCTTGTCAATTCAGGTGAATCCCTTCCTGGCAGAGATGTGGCTGCAGGCACTGGTGGGCAGCACGAGCTGGTGGAAACCCTGCACACACCCATCTGTACAAACTGGTGTCTGCAGTTCCTTCAATAGTTTGTGTCTCTCAGTGACTCCCAAATGTTTTAGTAAAATATTGATGACATTGGCTGGAAAGGAAATAAAAGGAATTTTTATTTTCAAAAAGCCTATAAGTAATTGCCGGTCCGTGCAAAGGAAACTGTGCAACTGCAGTAAAGCCTGAAGACCTTTCTGAGCATCTGCCTCTGGTTATTTCTTAAGAGTTACACTCTGACTGAAATTAAGAAAACCTGCTAAACAATTGAATGCCAGCTTTTACAGTAACTATAATCTAATAAAAGAAGGTTTTTGAGCCCTTAGAGGTGTCGCTTTCATCATAGGCTAATGGCTAGATAAATAAAACTAGCTCATCGTAAAAGAGTTTCAGAAGGCTTTTTTTATAGCAATAAAAAAATAATTGCCTGCAATCAAAAGTGAAAATATGAGTACGCAAGGGAGATCCATTAGTTGAAGGGAATCGTAAAAATTATTAGGAGAATTTTAAAGTTAGAACAGATGCAATGTGATACCTTTCAGCACAATCCCAGTATCCTACGAGCAGGAGAAAGACCAGCTTTGTTTTTAAAATATAGCAACACTAATTGAGGACAAGGAAGAATAAAAATGTCATCTTTTAAAGGCACTTTCAGTTTATGGGCTGCATTATGCAGAGGCCAAGTGCTGAATCTACTGAAATTTCATGTTTAAAACCCTGACCCACACAACTTTGCGGGAATGATCTGCAGCCCCGGTTCTAATTACTCGCAGTACAGGGGATCGATGGACTTTCTGTTCGCTTGGGATCAACACAGGAGTAGAGAGCAGGGCATTTCTGAGCAAGAGACCCGGTGAAATATTACCTGCTGCACTGAGTAGCTGTGAGATTGGAGGGAAGGTTAGAGAAAAGTGCCCTGAAAGGTGCTTTTCTGCAGCTCTGGAGCCATGGAGTTGGACAGCAGCCAGCCCGTTTGAAAGGCTGCGTGATAATGAACTGTAAAAGGGGAGGTAGTTCAGTGAGATACTGCTTTTCAAACAGTAGGAGAGAGGTTTTGGCTGGCAGACAAACTCCTTCCAGCATCATGATGAAGCACACATCATCTCCCCACTGGGATGCTGCCCATGAGCATCAATCCAGACCGCAGTGCTCTGGGTCTTCCAAAGGAGCCGTTCACACTAATGACATTGACAAATATACATTCAGCTAGCACCTTCGAACCTCACATGGCTTCTTTATGTGTTTATTACTGACCACAACTGCCACACAAAGCACATGGCAACGTTAACGGCGCTGGAGGTTGCTATGGATGGAGCCCTCCCCCATTCTCCATGTACCGCACAACATTTTGGGGTTGGTGGGGCTTCTCCCTGCCCACCTGCTCGCTTTGGACATTTTCTGATGACGACGGAGCAAACTAGATACTGACCGTCAGAGCTTTTGTTTAATGCCATCGGATGAAGCGGGGATGAGCCACAGCAGCCATGGGGGGTGACAGAGAAACATGGAGGCACAGCAGGATGGGCTCAGGTACCATCTGGCTTCAGGAATTTTTCATTACCTGGGTTTTCTCATTTTCTCCAAATTACTTCTGCTGGTGGGGAATACCTTCCTGGAAATCTGCTCGCTTTTGTAAGGTGGTAGAATACATATTAACATCCTTAACTTCACGTGTTCGTATTTGATGATGTCTGTCTAGGAACTTGCAGTTTAGCAGGGGGTGGCAGAAAACTTAGAGAAAAGTTCATTTTTCTTTCGCATAAAATCAAATACATTTCTAATTTTGGCTGTTTCCTCTTTGAGCCACATTTTTCCATCATTGTACATGAAAACATTAGTTTCTAGGAATTGAATCTGGTCCAGAAAAGGGATGAGTCGGCAAATAAAAAAACAGGAAAATGTTCCTGTAAGGTATTTCAGCCCAAATGCCAAACTTAAAAGCGTGTAGACTGTAGGCGGTTGGTTCAGCATATTTTGATGAACGAGAGGTCATCTATATGATCCGTTAAGACTTTGGCCAGTTTTGTCAGCTTTGTCAGCCTCCTGGACCCAGCTGGTTGGTCTGGGAGGTCCTCAGGAGATCTCCAGGATGGTTTTGTTTCTCCGGAGCTAGAGGTTCTCACAGATAGAAGGGTTTATCTACTGGTGGTCACGGTGCGGTGTCACCTCAGCGGACTATCTGAGCCAGTGCGCTGGCTATTCCCGTTCCTCCTGGATGCTGTACCTGCAGCACCACTTCGTCTGGAACAGAAACCTGGTGGTGACCCTCTGCAGCTGTGGGTTTTGTTTGTCTTACACCATGATTTTATGGCATACTAGAGGAAAAAGGGCTCATAAGGGTCTTGAGTACCCAAATCTTTGTGTTCAAAGCTGTTCAAACAGGAAGGTTTCTCGTGTTCTGTCCATATCCATGTTCCACGTACCTCCGCCAGCCATCGCATAGTAGCAAGAAAGAGACACGGTCCTAGAGACTGACAAAAACGCAAAACCTCAGCGCTGCCAAATGGAGTAAATCTGTCAGAGGAGCAGTGAAAGCATCTGCAGGCTGAACCTCATGAATTTCATAAGGGAGAGAATTCCACCAAATTGGGGCCGGGCACACGCCAGATGGCACAGATGGCTGAGCAAGTGACAGACTGGAAACAGAACCCAAATTGTGAGCAAGTACGTAAACAGAAATCAGAATTTCTCCAATAGGTAGGAGTCAAAGTCTGGAGGCTCTTCAGAAACAATAATAACATGTTAATTTTAAGCCTCAAAAGGTAGCCAAGTGCAATGCGGGAATAAAGACAGGAGATGACAAGTTGTGAGAAGAGCGCACGGCTTTTCAGTAGCTGCCAAGTTTGGAGTAGATTCTCAACACAACAGAGAGGCAGAAAATGGCCCCCCAGCGCAGCTACGTTCCAGCCTGGAAACTGCAGATAAACAAGTCAAGATTTCATTAATCGGCTTTTTGCAAAAGCAGTCTGAAAGCTGCGTGGAAAAAAAAAATGACATTGTGATGTCTTTTTTTAATCACTTGTACGAGAGCCAATTTATAGATGGGTGAAAATGTGCAAATCATAAAAGCAGCGAGCACCCGTGACCATGTGAGGAAATGTGTGAAACCAACAGGAGCAGTGAAAGGAGAACCAGAAGGAAGAATATTTCCATATCAGCAAGGGAGGAAAGGAAATCACGGCAAAGCTAACCCTGAAAACAGCATATGGGGAAAAGGGAATCTTAACTCCCAGTTAAACACAGACTGATTGTTTTATACTGCAGAAATGCAAACCACTATAGGTGCTATCGTTAAATTCGCAACCGCAGAAAAAAATAATTAATAAAATAATAAAGCTAATTATATCGTAGGCACAGTATAAGAACCTATGAGCGTGAAAATACTATAGGTTTGTGTGTGTTTATGTACATCTGTGTGCACATATACATTTATACACACAGATGTGTAATATTTATGCGTAAAATTGTATAGCTGCAAGTGTCTGCTATGCCCTTTAAGCCATGGATACTCCAGCTCCCAAACAGCCATCCTCTTGGGAACACCACTGTCACCCGTTCCTGAAGAATCCCTGGATATGCTTTTTGGTATGCATTTTGAGTGTGCGTCCCTGGGAACCTGGCTAAGCTCTGGATTTTTTCTGGAGGCATGGTTGGGAGGAGCTGCCTTACAGCAGGGAACACTCCATGGTACTTTGGTGCCAAGCTGTGTCATAGCTCTCCTGTCACCCCACATCAGAAAACCTTTTTTTCAAAGCGGGTATGTGTAGCCTGTGGATAGACCATAACATGGCTATGTGAGAAAATTAAGCATGAAAAAATAAAGCATATTTAAGTTGAGCAGTTATGCCTGCTGGCCAGGCACGTCACCTCTTTTTTCCATCTGATAATCTGGTCTGTCTGTGGTGCCATCTCTGTCCCACCTACCTGGCTTCTTGTTTTCCTGCCCTGCACCTTGCCTCACTGCCTTTCTGAATTTCTTTGATATTCAGATCAACACAAATACGCTCTCAGATCAAGCAGTGATTTAAGTCGCAAAGGCACACTGTAAATCCCAGATAGGCAGTGGGGGTTTCTCTCCATATCTGCCTGCCCCCCTTCCAAACATCACCAGAATGCTTTCAGGGTCTGATATTGTCTGCCTCCTCTGTTTTTCCTGAATAAGGGAGAAAAATCCCCTTTGGGGAGCCCAGAGACCCCCAAGCCTCTTGTCTCCTCTGATGTGCGGCACGTGCCGATGGCATGGGGAGGGAGTGTTGCTGGGGGGAAATGCGTGCGTCACTTCTCGGGTGTAGACAGCAAGCCTGCGACTTAATGAATCGGTGGCTTTCATCTGGAGAGGGGCTTGTGCAACGTCCTTAATTGGGTTTCCCTGGAGAACTGTGGGTCCTAGACCATCGCCTGGAAGGGGAAGGTGCTGACAAACACAGACGTGCGATATATGGCGTTGCTTAAAGGGAAGGCAAGGCGCGGGGTGTGAGATGGGGCTCCAGCCTGTCAGCGCCAGCACTGTCCTGGGTCTCAGCACACAGGAAAGGAAAAATGCATCTGTATGCTCTCTGTTCAGAAAAAAATGTTTAAAATCCCCATGTCCCGCCATCTGCAGAGGTAGTGCTGTTCTTTCACTAGACGTTGGTGACACCATGCAATGGGGTCTTGCTAAGCAAGAAGAGGCAGATACCTGGAAATTTTCCTGATGGCTGGGAATTCCCCTGTAATTCCTGGGATGTCCATATTCTATTCCCGTTGGAGTTGCTGTTGGCTTCAAAGGAAGCCAAGGGATGAACTGGGGTTCTGCGGGTGTGAAAGGGTGTTTTTGCCAGCGCTGGCTTTGTCAGAAACCGAAAGGAGTCTTCACGCCCAGAGTGGATTATCTGACCTTTTTTGTTGTTGTTGTTTGTTGTTCCCTCTGCTCTGTTAATTTTTTTAAGTAATTTTGCTCTTTCCCTTTCCCAATTCCACTTCAGATGCTTGATCCTGCCTAACACTTTCTCTCTGACCTCACAGTCTGTTGCCATGGAAATTGGGCTTTGTGACTTCGCTGATGGATTAGGGAGAAGACAAAAGAGAGACTGGGTAGGAAATGAACCTTCATTTGCTGAAAGGGCAAGGCTGTGGTCATGGCTGTACTGCTACCAAGCCTGAGGAACCCACTGAAAGCAGAGTCACGACTTTGGATTTGCCACAGCATGCCTGGGATCAGGAAGGGGGTAGACCTGGCAGCCCAGTGCCGGAGGAGGGGGTCCAGTCTGTGGCTGTGTCCCCCATGGGTGGGTCACATCTGGGTGGGTAGCAGATGGGTGCCAGAACTTCATCAGCACGTGGGTCCCTGTGGGGAGCCAGGGCTGCCCAGGCTCTGGTGGGCTCTGCAGCTGCAAATTGTAACCTTGATTTACCCAAGCCAAAGCACAAGGCTCCCTGGAATACTTGCATTTCTGTAGAAAGGTCTTAAAGAAATCCCCCAAGAAAAGGCTCTCTGTCAGCAAGGCGAGGCCAGAGGTCCGTTTAATATTTTAATTCTAACAGCTAATGTTTGCTGTAGGAAATTATAAAGGGTATCCCTTGGGCTGCACATGTTGCTGAGGGACCTGACCAGGCACAGACACGAAGCACTTTGCTGATGAGATCCCTGCAGCATCCAGCTGTTTGACATTTCAGTAAAGTCGTGGTGACTTGCAGCTTGTGCCCAGAGCAGTGTGTTGATGTCACTTTGCTGGACGTGGGCTAGGCACCCAAAGGGTCGTGCGTTGGTTAACGTGATTATCATGTTGCACCCCAGTCTCTCCGTATGACAGAGATTTCCATTCCTGTTCACGGCGCTGCCACATTTCAGTCTGAGGGCAAATGTGACTTCAGCAAAGTGGCAGAAGGGAAAGAGACAAGTCAGCATTCATCAGAAAAAAAAAAAAAGTGGTGAAAACAGTCATAGTAGTGATGATAAACATCAGGAGCGAGTACTGCCGCTGCAGGATCCAGTTGCTGGCTCTGGTAAAACTTTGAGGACTGAGAAGCGCAATAAGCAGCGGCAGTGCTGGGAATGAATAACCAGAGGAGGCTCCAGAAGCCCTGGGGTGGCAGGGACTCCCACGGCCACGCCAGCAAAAGGAGGGGAGCTGCTGTATCCCCAGGAGGGGGTGCCTCTTCTTGGAGGAAGGATGGGAGCCGTAGCAGCTGGGGAAGGAGCAGCTGGCTGCAGGCAGCATGTAACATCTGGGTCAGCGTCCAGCACCACTGGAGAGCAGAGTGGTCCTGACACTGTGAGAGGTATTAGAGTTCCAGGCAGGATTTCATCCTCTTGCAAAGGATCAGATCAGTGCAGGGCCACTGCCGTTTTGTGGGGACAGAGCAGGGCCCTGGTGCTTGTGCAAAATGAAAGGCAAACCGAGGGTTTTATGTAAAGCCACTTAGGCTGGTGGAAATCCTTCCACTGATGGCGGTGGCCTCGGGATCAGACCTTGGACCTTTGCGTCTTGCTTTAAACAAACCTGCATCAAGATGCTCCATTTTAATGGAGAATATAGTAACATCGCTCATGCAATATATTGCTCGTGCCATACACTTCCCATCATCAGCCTGAAACAGAAAACTGAGTGGTGTGATCAGTGTGTGACTGGCACAGCTGTAATATCACCAGACGAACCAGAAGCATTTTCAGCTCAGCAGCAGAGACCTTTCTCAATGTAGCTATGCAATACTTCAGAAATATTTGCAGTGGATTTATTTCCAGATAGATCTAAATCCTCCAGCAAATTCCAGATTTATTACCTCTATTGTGTGTAAAACACTTCCTTTATACCTCACATCAGCTTCCTTTCAAACCAGGCAGTGCTTACAGTTTATGGCATCCTACGTTATAGTCATTTACCATCACATATTGTGTTCTTCCGTGGCTTTAAATGTTAAAGGGCACCATTCTGCCCTGTTTGAAAGGAGGGGGAGAGCAGAAAACTGGTGTATTAGCAAAATTGCTGTCATTTATTTCAACACATCAAGGTGAGTATGGCTGAAATAACCAATCCATTATCAAAGAGGTAATGCATCATTCTTTATTTGCTGCTTGCCACAGCAAGCCACTGGCTCAGCACATACAGACTTATGGATTTGGTACCTGGAAAGCTATAACGAATGTGCAGTTGTGATGAGCAAAATTAATGCTGATATTTACTGCTCTACAGCGACTGCGATGTATCAGCCGTTTCCCCCCTCCCTTCCTCGTTGCCCCTGTCTGAACATGCAGGGAAATGTCCCATCTATTTAATTTCCATCCCAGCTATCACTCAGGAGCAAGCCAGTCAGCTGGGGCTCCTACCTTTTAGAGAGCAGAAATAAACAGAGACCTGCGGGAGCTTGGTTTGCCGTGCTGCTGGGCTGCCGGCATGCCTGTGTGTGTGAGGGCGGCTGCAGAAGGATGCTGGCTGTGTGCTTCTCTCTCCACCAGATATTTTAATCAAAACCCCCCCTTTTTTTTTTAATTGTTACTACTATTGCATTATATAATTATTTTCAGGGTTTGAAATGTTTTCCTAATCAGATTCCCCCAATTCCCCTGTTTTCCTGAATGCTGAGTTGCAGGTGCTTTGTAAATACCATTGTTCTATTATTTTGAAATAAGGATGCTGTATGTTCACTGTGAGTCTGGGGGGTAAAGCTCCTGGTAAAATGGCAGAGCAGGCACCTGGGTCCTTGAGAAACGGCTCTCTTCTGCCCACAGGCACTCGCCCTTGAGCACCATAGAAAACACGTTTCAGTGTTTTTAGCAAAAAATAGAACAACTAGAACTAAAACCAGCTTTTCTTCTCAGCCCATGGACCTTATATGCAACAAAACGAGTTTTGTGAGCACCAAACTCCCAATTCCTCCTGGAACCCTCCGTTAGAAGCATTTGGAGTTGGGGCTTTTGGTCCAGATTTTTGGTTCAAATTTTTAAAAATCTCCTTTGCGCTTACCAAAGCCGCAGAAGAGAAGCATGGGTACAAGTGTTCATCAGCGAATGGATGGATGGCTACAACATCCCTGCAATGCCTGATGCCAGGAGGGCCCCTCGCCCGATGAACATGTCTCGGTGTAAAAGCCGTTAATACACCGGACAACGATAAAACCCCCGGGCAGGCTTTGCGAGAAGTGGCGCGGGGTCCTGCTCGCGCAGTTCCAGCTGCGGGCTGGGCTGTGGAGCTGGACTGGAAAGGTGGGGCTGCCAAAGCAGGCAGTGAGCGAAGGGTGAAATCCTGCAGACGTTCCCAACAGTCATCGTGGCAGGGTTCCTGTCTGCTAGACACGAAAAACAGATTAACATGAGCCTGAACAGCCTGTGATTGACTGATGCTAAGAGCAAAAACATCTCTTCTAGGAAAGCAGAAAGCCACAGTCATGCTCAGGAGCATGCAGGCTCTTGCAAAGCTAATTTATGATGGGAATTGCTAATTACTCCTGTGGAAACAAACCGCTGCTACGGCTCCAGATCGATTTCTGTCTCCAGGTTTACTCCCATTTTCCACTTGTTCCTAATTTTCTCAAGACAGTTCCCCAGGGGCTGGCAGTGTACTTTCCAGGCTTGGCCTCAGCCTAAAGGTGAGTATTTCGAGAGCTCTCAGCGAAACCCGCCAGGCTGTTTTTATGATACGTGGGCGTGAAATCAGCTATTTCCTATTTGTTCCGGTTGCAGCTCCTCTGCCCTCGTAACTCAAGAACAGCTGACGCTGGGAAATCTGAACTCAGCTTGTTTTATAGAGCTTGGTGATGAAGGTGAAAACACTTCATGTCTGAACCAAATCAATTCAGTGTTTCTAGAGTTGGGAGCAATTAGAGTCGAAGGCCAAATTTTGTTCTGAAATTCGGCAGCACAGCCCCGCTGAAGTGCCAACCGGAGGGCAGAGCTCCTCTTGGCACATTCTGTACATATTCATGAAGAAATTTGTTTTTCCTAGAATGTTAAGCAGAGGTCAAAAGGAGGAATGTCAGATTTATTCCGCACAAAAGGGCTGGTTCCGGCTGTGATGCCCATCCATGGGCTGAAGTACAGACGATGTGCATTCAGCAGAGAGTACGTATCTCAGCTGTGTCGGTGGGCGGTTTGTGCAATGATCAGAAATGGGATTTGGGGGTTTATAACAACTAACCTTTGCAGGCAACTTTATTTATTCTGGAAATATTTCTTGTATCCAGTATCACTCGGTAAGAAAACAGGCATCCTCTGCTATTTTCCATTCCTATTTTTCTTGGTTCCTCTTTTCCTTCCTCTGCCTTCCTCCCTGTTCCCTGTCTGAGGGCATCTCCTTTCCAGCGGTGAGAGGGGGTTTGTGTCCAGACGATGGACACTTGCTTCGGTTCAGGGCTGAGCCTTACAGTGCACCTTCTCCTCCTGTCGTCTGGAAATGTCACACCTGGACTAACTCCAAACCTGAACAGTTTTAGCCCAGTTAAATAATTACCGTGACCGTTATGCGGCTCTTAAAACCACAGGCTTATTAGGGAACTGTAATTTTGGTTGGTGCCTTAAGCACACTCTTGCCTTTTCCCATCTTTTCAGTTCTTTCTAAGCCATTCCACATACATTTTTAACATGTGCCAAAGATTTTACGTATAAAAAGAGAGAAAGTTTGGAAACAGCACTGGATAAGTTAGGTAATAAGATGTAATTTCAAGGAATAAGTCTGGATGGTTTTTTTTCCCCTGCATGGTGTGTACCATGTACCTTAGAAGAGCAGTCGCTGCCTTGGACGCATGCGTGGCAGCTAAATGATGTTTCAGGAGATGTTCTGAAAAACCTGCAAAGCCAAGCCTGAGCCCAGTGCTCAGAGTTATACAGCCTTTGACTTCTGTTAGTTTCTTAACCCAAAGATGAATCTGTCTGTAGAAATTAAATATGTGTCAGAAAAAAAAACCTGTAAAGGGCTCAAGGCGCTGCTGATAAATATGAAACATTTGTGTCTTATAAATGTAATTTTTCATAATTACCAGTATATATGGATTTGTATTGTTCAAAGCTGTAACAGTGAATCTCCTGTGATGGATGCGCAATAAAACAGGACTAATTGGAAGCATTAATTTAGACAGAGGCAGAAGTTGACACAGAGCTCTGAGTAAGAGATGCTTTATATTGCCATAGCAAGTACAAAGTGTCTGCTTGTGATTTGCAAGCTCAAATCTCACCAGCTTCACAAGCAAATTGTTACAAACTGTTGCTGTGCCATTTTTTCCTCATTTTGTTTTATTTCTCTCCTGATAAATATCTCGGCCCCAAGGTCATCTTCAGGAAATAGCTGTAATGCAATAGAAACGTTGCTGTAGGTGCTGCTGGTTTCCTGGGAAAGGTAACTGGCAGGGAATGAGTATGCAAGAGCAGCTCCCAGCAGGGACACTTTTGAATAAATAAGCACAGTGGGATGGGACAATCTGTGTAAAGAGCTGCATGCTGTATGTCCCCTGTAAAAGCAGGGGTACAGGTGCTCCATCCACTCGTTGGTGTTGTCTTTCCCATGTTCTCCTCTCCGAGCCATTTGTGTGCTGAACAATCTCTCTAATTGCAGAGGAGCTGTCCTGGATTTCCACCGGCACAGCAGAACCCACCGTCTGTCCCAGGGGACTTTTCCTGGCACTGCTCTCAATGGTTGTGGAGTTGAACCCCCACGCAAGCCTTCCGTTATTCATTCCTATCCTTTCAGCTCGTAGCGAATGGGGCTGGAACTCAGCACTTTAGCTTAAAATTATGTCCTTTGTATAATGCTGCATGATACTCCTTCCTGCCGGTGTCCTGACCTTTGCTGGGGCTGTTGCTAATACATCTCTTAGCCGTGGTGGTTAATGCTCATGCAGAGACTGACGTTCTCCTGCAGCTCTCACACCGATGTGCCACACCTGGGGCTCTGTCTCCAGGCAGAATGGCTTCCCCATATTGCACCTTGCTGCGGGAATAATTTTGGTACAATGACAGCTGAGAATGCTTAAAAAGAGAGAGGGAGGAGAGGGAAAATGTAATAAGGCAGAAGTGTGACAACAAGACGCTTATGTCAGGATCATCATTGCGTGTCAGGGCAATGGGACATACGACTGCCATACAGCTGTCTGTCGGGGACCCAGGGTGGCGGTGAATTGTGGCTCATTCAAAACGCTTGAACGGAAAGTTTGGCGTTTGCTGTTAGCTCTGCTGCGCCCTGCTTCCAGGGTGATGTTTTGTATGTTGATAAATCAAGTCCAGCCCAAGGAAAGCCTGGATCAGAGCAGCACAAGCAGGAATTACAGAAGTACATTATCAGCTGTCTCAGGGATGAGTTTGTCTTTCAAAATGCGCAGCTGGGTTTACACTCACATGGTTTTTGAGGAAACAGCCCACAGCTGTGGTTGGAGTTTGTGGCTGGTGCATTAGGAAATCTCAGCCCTCCCTGGGAGCTGGGCAGTCACACCCGTTACGTGCAGTGCCGTGAAACCAGCGGGTGCCGCGCTTTGGGAGCTGGGGAGCAGCCTGGCCGCAATAACACCATGCTCCCGGGGTGGCTGCTGGAGGGAGCAGGAGAGAGATGAGACATCCACGTCCTATCACCAACAACACAACCGGCATTAACGAAACAGCCCTCAGGGGTGAGTGAACGCTGCGGCTGAGTTAACATTCCCAGCAAGGGAAGATCCCCGAGGGCCGCATGCTGACGGGGCAGCGTGGACACACCGGTACGGGCGTAATGCCTGCACAAGGGCTGCGCTGTGGATCAGCGGGAGCGGTCAGGGTTGTCAGACCAATTTCCTTCCAAAAGAAAGTGTGGAGGCGGTGGCATTTCAGGAATGGATGAAGTAGGTTCTCTCCTGAATATAAATAGAGGGAGGTATGACCAGAAAGGAGAGACAAATCGAGTATCTTACTTGTAAAGTGCTGTGCGAAGAAGGCTGCTAAAGGGGTTGTGCTTATTATTATTATTATTATTATTATTGCTGTTATTCCAAACAGCGATTCTGTGTTGATTATCCACAGCAGCGCCAGCCCAGCACCTTTAAGGCAGGATGAAACCCTAATGACCTGAGTCCACCGTGAGCACTTAAACCACGGAGGGCAAATGATGTTTGGGATAGGCAGTGTGCTCCTGAGGAAAGACAAGATCATACATGTTCAAAATGACATTCACAAGTAGCATACACATATTGGTAGTGGCATATTTTTTTTAAATGCAAATACGCTTGTAAAAAGGGGCCATCCACACGGAAAGGTGAAACGTTGTGCTTTGTGGTGTAACTGCATTCATGCTGAATAGGAAAGATGACTTGCAGAAATGAACGAACTGCAAAGCTGATGGAGCATATTTTTATAAAGTGAGGTCTTCTCCCTAACCCTGTGTGTGTTTCCACCTGAATTACCAATCCCCTGACTAATCAAGTATCATGGTATCTCACCCTCATGTTCTCTGGGTATGATATTGCCCATCTCCACTGCTTGAATCTAATTTGGGAGCAGTAACACTGAGTGAAATCTAAGCAGCAGAGTCCTGCTCTCATTAGCAGAAATTATATCAGGCTGCTGCTCTGACCTTACAGAACACGCGATTTACTGCACCAGGTTGGACCGTTGGTCCTTCCAGACCAATACCCCATTTCAAAGGATGGCAAAAACCCCATATCTAAGTACCTGTGCAATCTTGCAATTCACCTAATGGAGCAAAAAACCCCCTTTCTTCTTCTTCGCAGCGAGCAGCTGATGTATTCAAGATGGGAATTTGATCTTTCCCTTTTATCTTTGTGTGTCCTAATGGAATGCGCACCCCTGGCGTTCTCGAGTTCCAGGCATGCCCCTCCGTGCTAGCCCTGTATAATCCCGTAGAAAATCAGAGCAGCACATCACAGCCTTTCTGGCTGATCTGTGTGTAACCTGACATCCTCGGGCTGTGCTCAAGGGAGAAAATCTGAACGTGGGAACTCTCACTGCCTCTTGTAGCCCAAGTCCACCCTGGGAGTTATCCCCATTTGAAACTGACCCTTTGTACCCCCAGACCAGTAGCCAGTCCCCCGTACTGGAAACGCTGACTCCCTTGGTCCTGGTTTGGTTCTCACCTGCCCAGATGATAAACTGGGACAGTGAATGACTGCGCAGGTCCCCCCCACCACCATTTACCCACTCTGAGGCACAGTGTCCCTTTTCCTTCAACTGGGCAATGGTCAAAAAGTCAGAGTAAAGCTTTCCTGCAGGTAAATAGAATAGTTACTTCCAACTGTGCGTTACCAGCTAACATAACAGATCAGTGCCAGCTCCTCATCACCAGCTCTCACTGGAGATCAAGCCCAAGGATAACCAGGCACTGGGAGGCAATGATTTGTTTGAAGGGGGCATAAATAATAAATCATCCAAATTACTTTCAGTGAACAGATGAAATAGCTGAAATACCTTCAGGGTTTCTAGGAGTTAGTCAGCCTGTGCATCACCATGCCATCCCTTCTGGCTGTAGCGTGAACATTTCTGTACCTGCAGCTGGGGAATTTAAGCACAGCTTTTGCAAGTAGAGAAAAAATAGGTCTGTGTCATCAGAACAGAGAGATCCACGAGCAGGGTGCTCTGCTCTGCCTGCTCACCAGTTGTCAGACAGTGTGTTACAATATCTGAAATCAGCCACGGACCAGAAGGTACTGGGAAAGACAGACAGAGGGATGGACGACCTGTTCCTATAAATGTTTCCTTAGAAAAGACATGGTAGAAATGACTTTGCTGTCAGGAAAGAGCATCCCAAGAATAGAATAAGCATCTTTGATTGATGGGTAAGTCAGTGTAAATTACGTAGAGCCGCAGGCTTAATCCTAGAGAACTTTGGTTTGGAAAAGACATCTCATCTGGTGCTGCAATCAAAGCCTCTGACTAGGTTCCCTCCAGCTGCAGGTGGGAGGATTTTGAAAGGAGTGCAGCAGGTCTGGGAGCTGTTATTTTTTGGAAAAAGGCTGATGCATGGAGAAATGGCTCCTGCTTCCCCATGCTACCTGCCCTTTCCAGGTCAGCTGGTGCCAGACTCCTTGCCCTGCAGGGCTCAGGCACAGCTGATGGCAGCGTGCTGGTTCTTGGAGAGCAGCAGCTCCTCACTTCAGCTGAGTTAGTGCTTGCCCCCCTACCCTCTCATAGGGGAAAAGAAAGCATTTCCTCTCCCAGAAAGTACTGCAATACAGAGACTACACATCACCTCCTTAAACATCACTTCTATTTACCCCTTTATTGCACTAAACACATCCTCAGTTTGCTTCATGATGATGCCATCTAAATAGATGGAGGGCTAGGAGGTGCGATTCATCTCACCTGATCTCCATCACCTGAAGGCTGAACATCCTTAAAGCTCACCATCCCTCCCTGGGAGCTCTTTTGCTGGTGGCAGGAGAGGAGCCCCAGGCGGTACTGGTTAGCCTGGGGATGAGGTGAATTTCCTGCCTGAGCCACCTCTGCCTTAGATGAGGCATGTCCCTTTTACACAGCTGTTACTCACTGGTTTGGGGGGCCGTCAGAAACCTTTTTAAGATGGCTTCGAACACTCCTTTCTCCCTTCTCATTGCTGGTGAAATGGATACCCGTGCTGGTGCCAGCGTCCGTGACACCAGCTCCATCCTCTCTCTGGCAAGATCCTATTTTAAGCTTTCCATCAGAGGCCATGGCTATTTGTGTCATTGTCAGAACTCTTCAAAAGGTCCAGTGACATTGATGGTGGGTCTCTTAGAAGCCTAAGGTTCTGCAGGAACAGAAATAGGATCAGCAGCACTAAGTGCAGGTGAGAGAAAAGCCAGCTGCACATCCTTGCTGTCTCCCCTGGCAACAGCATCCTGCCAACACAAACTGCTGCCAAGCGCCGGCTGGAAGGGAAGGGATGTGCCTGTGCCTGTGCCTTACAGGCTGCGTGCGAGGGAGGGCTGTCAGACAACACCTGTGTGCTTTTACAATTGGTTTTGGTTTGTTCCCTGTGGTTTTGGACAAGGGAGTACACAGAGCCTCTGTCCTTACAAAGAATTTTCATCTGAAATTCCAAACGTTGGTCTCTGCAATTTTGACCATGTGCTTGCAGCCGTGGCAGCACACAGGGAGGAAATCTGTGGTGAGTTACTGCTTACAGATGTGGCAAATCCTCCAGCAGAGGTTAAAATACATGGCACCGTTCTCTTGTTACACCAGCTGCAGCTTCGTGCTCAGTTGTCGTTTCAGCAGCAAGCTCTTCATCAGCCCAGAGTTCTAGGAGCTGCTAAACAAGCTGGTATTTGTATGGACTCGCTGTTTTTACAATGTCTGTATTTAGGAAAACCTTCAGACTGGAAACAGTGCAGGTGAAAAGTGAACTGCGAATGGCAAGGAGAGAAGGAGCATCAGCATGAGAGCACAGAAACGACCAAGCAGATCTGAGATTATTGTTTGTACTGTGTCCACATCCTCCGTGAAATGATCACGGCTGCAAAAACAAGGTTTGTGTAACTATGGGTCAAATATAATTGTGATATAATATATGCACCTGCCTAGTCTTCCTGGCAGGGACCTCAGTCCTCAAAACTGAGCTGTGGGTTTACTGCTGGAGGCCCTGTAGCTGCAGGTGCTGCCAGATCTCCAGCCTATTGTCACAGCATCCTTCCTTTCTGTTTGGCCACGGCATCAGAAAAGCAGTCTGGCTGCAATGTGCTTGTATCCAAGGCCTGGAAAAGGAGGATCTTCTCACCTGGTATGAGAAAAGAGAAGAAGGAATGAGCTTTTCTCTCTAGGAAAATATTAGGAATGAATTTTGGGAGAAGCCCATCCAACCGTCTTCTGGGGCTGTTCCAGCACCCCTGGATACAGCAGGGACTGGGAATTGGAGACCGGCTCTGACTCCTGGGGGTTTCTATGCTGCTGTAAGGACGCCTCCAACTTGTTGCTCTCTTCACATCTCCTGGTGCCTTCTGAGGGATGGGTAGTGGGCTGCCCAGGACAGGTTTTTGTGCTCTTCAGGCAGTGTGCTCTTCCAGACACCCAGCTGTGCCAGAGAGAAAGAAACAGAAAAAAGAAGAAATGGATTATCATTAGGATTATCATTTTAGGAATCACATAATCTGTGTGTTCTTTGTGGTTACAAAGGAGAAATTGCCATTCACCACTGAGGAGTGAAGAAATAAAATACAGAATATGTGTTTTGATGCCAGGAAAGGAGAAGGGGAGAAAAGGATTGCTGTTTCATTCCCCATATTTTCTTCTGGCAGGAATATTAATATCGTTAGAGATAACTGAATGAAGTGAAAAGTCTGGTGGAGGCACAGAAGCAGGAGGTGGATCTGTAACATCCATCCCCACACAAAAAGACACATGCGGCGCTGGAGGGAGGGCACGCTGCCCTGTAACAGGGGCTGAGCAGCCTCCCAAGGACATGCAGCCGGGGGGCTTGCTGCTGTTTTGTTCCCAGAAAACGAGACCCGACAGCAATCCTCTGGCTTCTGAATAGCTCCACGTCAGACAAACCGTATCTGGGCTGGATGGGAAACCGAGCTGGAATACCAAGCAGCCCTTGGATCTGCTGGCAGAGGGGGCTGGCCCTGTAAGTGATCTCGCCTTGCAAAGGAGCCCCGCACAGGAGCGAGCCCTCTGCACAGCCCTGCGAGACACGCCTGTCCTCATTCCTCCAGACCCGTTCCAGCAGTAGCAGCCAGTCCTGCATGCAGCTGCCTCGTAGGGAGGAGATGGATTTGGGGTTTTTTTGCTGAGGGATGAAGCTCCCAAGCCGGGGTGGTGTGAGCAGGTGAGGATGTCTGCTGAGGAGTCCCAATGATCTTTTCAGGTAAGTGATCACTGTGAACAAGCGGCTAGGGTCGGGCTCTTGCTTAATTACCCTCCTCTTGGTAATTACTGTTGTCCTGGATTGTCAGGAAGCCTTTTCCCGAGGTGCAGCAGCTCGGGTGGCTGTGTGTATTTAGCACCCATTCCCATAGTGTCTGTGAGTCCCCAGCGCAGTGTGAGGATGAACTGGGAGCTGTAACTCCATCCCGCTGCCCTGTTTGTGTCACCCATTACTTAACATCCCAGAGGACCAGGGATTAATCCGTATTTACAGACCCGCTCTCCCGAGGTCTCTGATGGAAGTGCATCTTAGAGCAATAGTGGTGCTCTGCAATGTTTTCGTGTTGGGAAAGGACCGGGACATTCTTGCCGCATAAAAGCTCTAACACCCGTTGCTGTTGTTGCACAAGGAGTGTTGGCGGGTGCTGCTTTGTTGGTGTTTGTAGGAGGGATTGCCAGAGCTGCTGCGGAGGCTGGGTTGTGTCACTGCCCATAGAGCTGTTACTCGGTGTGTCTCATCCCCGGCGTTTGCCCCAGTACCCGGTGCACTGAGGTTGAGGCTGATTGCCCTATCTAACACTTACAGGAGAAAACAGACAGTAACTGGTAATATCTGGGAGTGCTGGCATGACAGCCACCGACAGACAGGCAGGGCAGAGAAATTTTCTGTGCAGAGTAACGTACTTTTTCTCCCCTCAGTTCTGCCACCAGTCCTGCAGATGAAATTTCTTTAACTCTTTGTTGTGCAAAGGCTGCTTTATTGTGAGTGAAAATCACATTGCTTTGACAAAGAAATTACCATAACAAAAATGACCACAGCAAAAGCAATAATTCATACTTTCTGCACAGTTTCCACCCATTAAAGATTCATTTTGCTCCCCGTGACATTTTAGGTTTGCTGAGAGACACGTGAGAAGTTAATAGCACTATGAAGAAAGCTTTCATTACAACGATAACATTGCTGCTGCTTTGAACAGGTTTTGCACAACCTTCTCTCGCTGTTAGTAAGTCAGAAGCACAGAGAGGCTCCAGCATCCTGCACGGTGCGGACGTGCATCCCAGCCCGGGGTCTGTAGATAGGATGGCTCCCTGGGCTTCCCTTACCCACGGCAGTCTGAAATCACGAGTCCAGCAGTATGTCTCTACTCAAAAAGCTCTTCCCAACTTCCTAGAGCAAAAGTGTTTGTCAAGCACTGCTCAGGACAGCTGTTTGTCTTGCTGCAAGGTCCGAGGCAGCCAGGGCCAGGAGGGGTTGAACACCAGACGGAGCTCGTCATGTGGATTTGTTTGCTGCAGAAAAGAGGAATGTGCAGCTCCAAAGTTTCTGCTGTATCTTTGGCAATTAGGACTTGGTCCAAAGCCCGCTGAAGTCATTGGGAACCTTTCCACAGGCGTTACATCAGAAGTTACGTAAATCCATGTTGTTCAGAGGGGTGACCCGGGGAAGCTGGGCGCAGGAGCTGACTCGACAGCCGCGTGCCTGCTGTGCTGTGTCGTGCACAAAGGCTGTTCTCGAAGTGCCCGGGACATCTCCTGTGCAGCGTCAGGCAGTGTTTGCTCCTAAATGAAGCCTCTTAGTGCTGTGCTGTGCCAGGACACCAGCTCCAAGCAGGGGGTCCTGAGGTCCTGAGATCAAACGGGCAAAGCACATCAGCTACTGGGGCTGGGATCGTGTTGTTTTTCCAGTTTGGGGGGAGGCACTTCTGCCTCCTGCCTGCAAATAAAACAGCCATGAGGAGGTTCCCAAATGAGTCTGGCAAGTGGGGCTTTGGATAGACTCCCTGCAGATTTCATAGTCTGGGAAAGCAAAATATTCCTTACCTCCAGCGTTCCTGAGACTTGCTGAGGACATCAACCTCAGCCTCTTAAAACATTGCTGTAAAGGAACTCCTTCATTTTCCTCATGTACAAAACTGTGCGCCGTTCCTGGGCTCCTCCTGTGAGCATACGATGGGAAGAGGTGCTGCGGGGAGATCCTGTTGAGATTTGAACCGTTGCAGCGTGTTGTCAGGAAGGGGTTTTTCTGGCTAAATACATCTCGGCCCCCTCTGTGTGCACTCTGCCGTCAGTCTGCTGTGCTCCATCCCTGAGTTATTGCATTTTGCACTTGGCATTCCCTTCTTGGGGCAGCGTGCGAGACCACGGGGTGACACAGGTTGCACCACGGAGATGTCAGGTCAATCAGCCTTCTCATTAGGGTTCAATCAGCTTAATGTAGTGATAAAATTAGACTCCAGAAGTGGGAATTTAACACACAGCATTTGAAAACCAAAACACTCTTGAGCATGAGCTCCTATACCTTAAAAATGGCCCCTTAGGAAAAAACTTCAGTGTGAACTGACCTTTGAAAACAGAATTATTAATATTTGCTGTGACATGCCTACATCGGTCTGTGTTACCATAGTGCCAGTCCTTACCCCAGAGGGCTCACGCTCCGAGTAAGGTCAGCCCTAAGTCTTCGGCAGCCAAAAAGCGTACAAACAGGGCAGTCGGACGTCAGAGACCTCAGTAAGAAGAGTCCCACTTGGTAAGACATTGCATATCCTCCACTGATTGAACAGTAAGTGGGAGCTCTGAGCAGCCAGGTCACCACAAACCCAGCCAGCACATGCTTAGGTGGTGGTGGAGAGCATCTGAAAATACCTGTCCCAGCTTCGCTTTTGCTTTCTGGTTGGCTGTGGATCACTTACAGAGCCAATTCTGCTTAAAAGGGCCAGAACAGCCCGCTGTGAGGTCCTCGTCGTCAGCTGGGTGTCCCTAAATGTGCAGCACTGGCTATTTCTGCAGTGATCTGCTAAGCTGGATGTTTTTTCAGGAGTTAGGGACACAGGTTAGCTCTGGTTGTCACTGAAGGAATTACTGTGGTTCCTGCAACCAGGAACATCCTGGAGAAGAGCATGAGCCCAGTAGAGATGTTTTTCTGCACATGAGGTGAGAGAGCAAGTGGTTACACAAAGAACATCCCAAAATTCTAGTGGGCATTGCAATCGTTATAATCTAGTATCTTGTAAGATCTGCCAGTGCGCCTTATCCCGTGCGCTCTGTGGCAGCAACTTGTCTTGGCGTGAAACATTAACCAAATGGCCACTAGAATATCTGCTTTGACCTTGACCTCAGAATAAGTGCTGCCAAAAATGTGCAGATAACTCCTGCCTTTTGTTTCCAGGAGTGATGCTCCACGGGTAGAGCATGATCTGCTCTCCTGGTCTCATCTCCGTGTGCAGAATATGGTTTTGTCTTTGGCTGGGTGCTCTGCTAAGAGCATATTGTCTGGGACTGGCTAGGAACTGGAAAGCAGGAGCCCAGATGATGGTTTATTTGGCATTTATTTCAGAAAATTAAAAAAAAAATTCAAGCTAATTTTAGCATCAGGCAGTGGAAAGTGCATTGCCTGTAAGTGGCTCTCGCTGTGTTCTCCATTCGGTATTTTCATCTTTGGGATACTCTGCGCAGTAACAGCAGGCTGTGGGGGGCAAGAGGGGGTGAATTCTGCTGGTTGCAGAGCTCAGTGCCGTTTTGGTTCAGAATCGAAGCAGAGCTGGGTAAGAGGAGTAGGTGCCGCTCCTTTGGTGAGTTTTTGCTGTGTGTGTTGCACATTGCGAACAGGTGAGAATGATGCGCAGGGTTCAGAATAAATGCATCTCATGGCATTTCTATCTGCCCAACATGCAACAGAGCCCAGCGGACACCTAATCAGAAATCTTCCTTCATTTTCCCAAGTCCCCGTCTTCCTTTTCCTCTGGTGCCCGTAGCGGATATTCCCAAGTAGGGCAGAACTAAAGTGGCATCACGATGCACGTGGAGAACGCTGGTGAGTCTGGGAAGGGGGCAGGAAGGTGGTTGTTACCCACTTTGGAGTCCCGCAGCTTTGAAAAACTCATTTTCCTGCTTTGTTAAGACCGTGACAACACTCTTCACCCTGACCCCGCTCGTTGGAATGCACACCAGCACAGTGCTGATGGTGCCAGCTGATGACACCGGGTGGGCTGTGCAAAATGGATTTATTCCATGTAGTGGGCAGGGATCCGTGTTACACTTGACAGCTTCGGCGTATGGAGGTGGTGAGGTGTGATTGATGTGGTCACTGCCAGTCACACCAGCTCGCGGATTTTCATCTGGAGGCCTCCCAGCCAAAACAGCAGTCAGATGCTCCCTCCTCTGTCCTTCTGCAGAGCAGGGAAGGCGTTCCTTCCTGCTGGACACACAGGCAGTGCCATTCCCTGTCCACGGGTCCCTCCCCAGTGTCTCACTCTCTCTCTGTTTTTTTTTTTCCCCCAGGTGTTCTCCTGATCGTGGCACTGACAGAAGAGCTGGTGTTTGCTGTCCAGGTCCTGTCTCCCACCGCCTCCTCCTCTCAGGGCATCCTGATGGACACCACCGCCACCACAGCCATGGGAACCACGCCTCACCATACAGACCACCCCGCAGCACAGCCCCGTCCCACGTCCCCTCGTGCCATCCCCCATCCCTTTAGCCCAGCGGGGAAAGCCCCTTCCACCGGGAAAAACCCAGCTGGCGACAAGGAAACGCATCGTTTGTACAACCAGAGCGCTTTGTACTCGGGACAGACTCACCTCAAGGGGAAAACATTCCAGGTTTCCAAAGGCAACTTCACAGCATCCTCGGAGCCTTCCCTACACACCACCCTGCACACCCCCTTCCCTGCCTTGCGGAGCCCCTTCACAGACCCCCCGTTCCCATCCCAGCCCTCGGCGCCCAGTGATCCCAATGTCACAAGGCTGGCAAGAACTGCACCCCCAGACCCTTCTCCCCCCGGCAGCGCCTCGGGACCCCTGAGGGGAGCAGAGCGAGGGGACGGGGCCGAGCCGGCAGGACAGGAGGCAGGTTTTGCCACCACAACGGCTGGACCATCACCGCATCCCGAAGCAGCGTCGGTGCCTTTCAAACCCACCCGCTATGGCGTGTGGGAGATGCTGAGCAAAAACAGCTCGTGGGTGACCTTGAACCTCAGTACCAACGTCCCGCTGTTTGCTGGCCCCGGGTCTGCGACGGCAGCGGCGGGTCACTCGGTTCAGACCAGCTTTGGTGTCAGCATCTCCTCCCCGGCTGCGGGAGAGCCCGAGGGACCTGCTCCCACGCGGCAGGGCAGCGCAGTGACCAATACCACCTTGCTGGGTAGCGCACTCTCCGCAGCACCTGCCACCAGGTTGTCCGGCTCCGTTTCCACGGCTGGCTCCACCGCCACCGGGAATTTCCTCAATAGACTGGTTCCTGCCGGGACCTGGAAACCTGGGGTACAAGGAAACATCTCCCATGTCACCGAGGGGGACAAGCCCCAGCACAGAGCGACCATCTGCCTCAGCAAGATGGACATTGCCTGGATCATTCTGGCGATCAGCGTACCCATATCCTCGTGTTGTAAGTTAATTGCCACTTTATTTTGCTTTCTCTTTCCTTAAAAAATTCCGATTTTGGCCCACGATTCAAGGACCAGGTAGAGAGCTAGCTGAGGCAGAACGGCTTGAGATGGATGAGGAGCAATCACTAGAGAGAGATCATGTTCACTGACCTTGGCTTCAGAATGCAGGGGTAAAACGTTCACGCCCCAAGCATACTTGCTCCATTGCTATTAGAAATCTTTTAGTCTTTTTGGGTGCTCCGTTTGAGGGTGTAACATGAGGCTCAACAATTGTTGAGCTGTTCAAGCTGGTGACCAAAAGTTGTAGAAGCCTTTAATCTAGAACCTGGATTGGATTTAAAAAGCACCCCGCTGTCCCAGAAGATTAACGACAGTTGTAGGGACTGGTCCCTTCGGAAACACCAGTTCTCCAGTGGGGTCAAATATGCAGGTTGTGAACGGTCAGATTTTGAAGTCTGACAACCAAGCTGCTGGTTGCCTCCGTGTCAACGCTGACTCTGCAGCTGCCAAGGGAGCAGGAGGAGTTGGAGCTGCCTGCGGGACCGGGGCAGGCTGGGTTCCCAGGGCTGCCTGAGGGTCTCGCCATCCGACCCGGTGACAAAAAACATGTGAGAAATTATAGGAAAGCTTGTGAGTGGATGCCGAGGTGTGCTCTGCTCTGCTGGGTGGTATGAGCACAGTGGGACAGCGCGTTCTCTAACTGCTGCAGGGTGTGATTGTGCTGGTCTGTCTGGAGTGGAACAGAAGGAAACATCTCCCAGCCCTTGCTGCCTGAGGAAACATCAGGGCAACAGCATCCACATACAAAACACAAACTCTAACACCATGCAACACAAGCATGGGAGGCATAACCAGCGTGTGGCTCTGCCCGCAGTGTGCCTTACGTGGGCTCATCACTGGTTATAGTTGTTATTGTTAATAATTATAATATCAAGAGTCTGTTGGCAGGACTGCTAACCCACTACTCATTAAATAGTGGTGTTTAAACTTTTCTTATCTATGGTAACAGTATGGCTTCGTATGATGATGTGTGTCCTGTTTCTTGTGTTTGTAAAGTACATTTTCAAAGAGGCAAAGTGTTCTTTTGAAAATTGTCTGTTCCAGCTCTAATGCCACTGGGTGCTTACACAATTCAGCTACTGAAGTCCCCTGAGGATGCTCTTCAGCAGGACTCTCCTTTTAAAATCTGGGGATCCTCAGACGTATTTCAGAGTTGAAGTTAATGGTAGGCAGGCATTTAAATGGGGTTGGGTTGGGGTTTTTTTTTGGTCTGGCTGAAGTGCTCAGGGAGTTGCTTTCATCCAAAAGTTCTGCTGTTTAAACTATGCCATGGCAAATGCTGTTGCACGGGCATGGATTATTCCTAGAGGAGAAGAAAAGAAGTTATAACAACCTGTGGTGTGGGGTGTGCGAAGGGGACTGTCGCCACCTCCCGGGCACCAGCGCCTGCAGCTGGGGACAGAAGGGCCTGCGCTGGCATCTGCTGTCACTTCTCATCTAGAAGGGGCTGATGGCTGAAGAGGACAGCCCCTTGGGTTTCATTGCATCATCACGGGGTGCAGATGCTTTCGGTGAGCGTCTCTCACGGCTGCTGGGGGCATGGACTGAGCAAACCCTGTCCAGCTCCTGCCTGGGGATGCTCAGAAGTGGAGGCATCTCGCACATCGAGATGGATATCGTCTAAATAATGGCGGTGACGTTGCTAACACCACTCGAGGGCTGCAGGAATGAAGGCCTCTGTATCGCTGAGTTCCCAGAAAAGCAAAGTCGCATATAACACTGATATTTTCTGCATGTCGCAGTTTGGCTTTGCGGCGTCCTTCAGGCAGCCCCGCACATCCTTGTGCACGTGGGTCTGTGTGCGTGTGGGTGCCTGTCTCTGCAGTGCACAATATGAATGCGTTTTAAAACCCACTGTCCCGGTCCTTGGGCTCTTGGTTACATCTCTGTCATTAGAGTGACACAATGGGACATGGAAGAAGAGAAACTTGCATCAGATGCGCAGAAGTCAGTCCATTCAGCCAGTTCTGCTGACACAGGAAAACACGAGGGGAAGGCTGAGCCTCCGAATGCCTGCGTCAGCAGAACTCAAAGAATATATGAAGAATTGCCTCAGACCTAACCCCACTTAGCTCACATCTCACGTGCTGGGATGTTTTCCAAAATTATTTCACCTACTTTGTCTATTGCAAACGTTTGCTTCCCAGTCTGAAGCCAGAGAGATCCCAGCCTGGAGTCTGATCCCCAGGGGTGAGCTCAGGCTGGGCTGGACAAGAGCCTCCTGGCTCCAGATGCTGGCAGATGCAGTCAGTACCCAAACCCATCACCATACCTGAATCGCAGCTGGGGCTGTACTGCTACAGCCAGCCACGGCAAATGAGGGAAATTAAAAGAAATACGGAAAAAAACCCTATTTTAGTCATTGAGGCAAGGGTTCTGCAGAAATTTAGTTTATGTGATGATCTGCAGGCACAGGGAGAAGGACATTAACATCCTTCAGTCTGGATATTTCCTCACTTTTAAGCATTTGCGAAATTCAGGTCTGTTAACATTGTGTTTTACGCGGGAGCCGGAGGGTGGGGGAGGCGGGTGTGCAGCTGCGTGAGGTTGGTACCATACTGAAGTGAGTTGAAAGAGAAGACAGAAGAGCATGAGGCAGCTGTAGGGAGTCGGTGTGATCTCGTTATGCTGCATTTGTGAGCAAGAGCATGGCTAAGGGAGAGAGCATTGCTGTATGGCAACCACACCTGTGCCTGGCACCTATGGCTGCTGTACAGCAACACCTGCTGCTGGGAGAAGCAGAGAGTTTTATAAGCTGGAACAGCTCAGGCTGTTGAAATATTTGCACAGCGATCAAGCTGGCTTTACTGGGGCTCTGTGCCCTAGGGAGCGCTCGCTGCTGGAGCGCCAGAAAGCTCCAGGGTCTGTTGGCTCTCGCCGGAAGCAGGAAGGACTAAATGTGGGTCCTGTAGTTCCTGCTTCACCTTCTGATCGTAACAAGCCTGCGGGCTGGGCTGGGACACAGAAAGGGGAGCAGCAAAGGGGAGCGAAGCTGCAGCCCTTCGGGAGGACAGGCATTGTCTGATGGCAGACTTATTCTCGATGCTCTCTCTAGGCATATCAGGGATAAGAGGGTCATTAGAGGCAGTCAACATGACTTCACCAAGGGGAAGTCATGCTTGACCAACCTGATAGCCTTTTAGGAGGATATTACCAGGTGGATAGATGATGGCAAAGCAGTAGATGTGGTCTATCTCAATTTTAGAAAAGCATTCGACACTGTCTCCCACAGTATCCTTGTGGCTAAACTGAGGAAGTGTGATCTGGATGATCGGGTGGTGAGATGGATTGTGAACTGGCTGGAGAAAAGAAGCCAGAGAGTTGTGGTGAATGGGATGGAGTCTAGTTGGAGGCCTGTATCTAGCGGAGTCCCCCAGGGTTCGGTATTGGGACCTGTGCTGTTCAATATATTCATCAACGACTTGGATGAGGGA